>OY992879.1:48413823-48501323 GCA_963921405.1 Cepaea hortensis
AACTAGATAAATCCTTCAAGTTGAAATATACACATATTCGCACAGTAATGTCACTTATCTACCACGGTAATTTTAAGCTGACTAACATGTCTTTCTGTTTACACAATTCTGGCTTGCGTTGATAGATCATAATTGCTTCTGCAAATTTTAACAAGCGAGTATTTTGTGTTCTAAACAACACGCGAAATGCAGTGTCTCTGGACACAACGTGACCACTGGCGACAATGTGTCTGCCGATTGAAGACGCCGGGAGCTTCCGGTGTGTCGGCTCCTCGCGGCTAGCCACTCCTGTGTGTTGTATCTTGTTGACCCATTGAGGTATGTGTTCTGACACCCGTTTGTTAAGCTGTCTCTCCGTTCGACCAATGTAAACGGCCTGGCATCTACATGTGAATTGGTAAATACAATTGTTTGTGGCGTACAGAGGAACAGGCTCTTTGACTGTTGGTGTAGGAATGGGTACGGTTTTACATCTAATGACTGGAGTTGCCGCACAGAATGTTCGACCTACTGCTGTAGTAAGCCGGTCTTGTAGACGTTGCATTACGTCATCCCCTCGAAAGGTTAGTTGGATGAATACCTTGAGTTTAGGGACTGTAGTTACGTCTGCTTTGGGTTTGGGCTGTTGGCAATGGCGCTTTATAAATCCTGTGGAGTACCCATTCAGGTTTAAGACATTCTTCAGAGTTTCAAATTCCTCTGTCAGTGTGTCCTGGGTGCATATCTTTCTAGCACGGTCAAACAAGGTCCGTACTAAGCCCCGTTTGTACTGGACAGGTGTGAAGCTCTGAAAATTTAGGTATTGGCCAGTCCATGTTTCTTTGCGGTACACCGATCTTTGGATTGTGCCGTCTGCTCTACGTCTCATTAGAATATCTAGGAACGGTAACGCTTCGTTGTGTTCGTGTTCCATAGATAGAGAGATGTTTTTATGCGTCTTGTTCATTGTGGCCTGAAACGATGTTGCTTGTAGCTCGTCTGTGGTGATAATTAGTATTTCATCATACTAATTATACTAATCATACTAATTATCATTATCAATTAAAATTATCAATAAATCATACTAATTATGTTTACACTATCTATTACTATGCTGTCCTTCCCCCCCCCCCCCCCTATATTTATACCTAAGTGTCCCCACGCCCCTATATTTTCATAGCAGACTGTTCGCATATTTTTGGCTACTTAAATCCTACCTGGCAACCCACTATACTTAACTTAAATTCTGCAGCCAACGAGCGCCATCGCAGCTGGCAAAGCCACCTTTTCTGCCCCACATGGCATCGGAGTAGTTTTTTTTTTTTTGGGTGCTGTATTTCGTTGTGTTAGCTATCTGTGGTATACTGTCCTTGACAAAGATTCCGAGAATCGAAACGTCGGCCGTCCTGTGTTGTCGTACTGTACGCGTTTGTGTGTATTTTATTTTATTTTATTTTATTATTCATTTTATATATTTATTGAGTGCTTCTGATTTCTTATTTTCACCTGTATTTCGCGATACGGATCTCCTTGTAAAGTATGTGCACGTGTTGATGTTTAGTGCGTTTCTTCTCGCAGGAGCTTAATATACCTATTTGTTTCCAATTCATATTGTTATATCCTGCTGCAGCCGCTGCTTTTTCTTTCTTTCTATAAAAATAGGGGATTGGCAACATAGACGAAATACGACTCGTGGATTGTGAAAGTCCTTTACCCGTACTTAGCTCTGTGGCAAAGGGGTTGCAGACGAAGTTCGTAATCCCACATACCGCGCTGGAAACACTGCTGTGGGCGATTTGGCAGAAGACCGTCTTGCGTTGGTTTTCATACAGTGGTATGAGTGCCGGTCGTTCAGAAAGCAATGGCAAACTGCTGACGCACTTACCAAGATATCACAAACAGTCAAAACATGCTGGGGTTGACTGTGATGTCCCATGAAGGATATGCAATTAACTTTACCTGTACTCGTACACTACTCGAGCCTTGTTGGGACTGACACGTCATGAATTGTGACATGTGAGGGTCTGTTCAAGGTGCTAAAGAAGATCAGCTGCCCGCCTTCTCTTCTGTCCATCGTGGAATCGTTCCACGCAGGCATGCAGGGCATAATCAAGTTTGATGGTCATCTTCAACAAAGTTTAAAATTCAAAACAATGTTTTCCCGTAGTGAATTTGAATAACGAAGACACAAACAATAGATTGCACGATTTATTGCCTGGCATATTTCGCTGCATCTCGTCAGGTACATACTGCAGAAATCACACAACTTACGTGAAATTAACTAGATAAATCCTTCAAGTTGAAATATACACATATTCGCACAGTAATGTCACTTATCTACCACGGTAATTTTAAGCTGACTAACATGTCTTTCTGTTTACACAGGCCGTTTACATTGGTCGAACGGAGAGACAGCTTAACAAACGGGTGTCAGAACACATACCTCAATGGGTCAACAAGATACAACACACAGGAGTGGCTAGCCGCGAGGAGCCGACACACCGGAAGCTCCCGGCGTCTTCAATCGGCAGACACATTGTCGCCAGTGGTCACGTTGTGTCCAGAGACACTGCATTTCGCGTGCAGCAGAAAAAACTATTCCAAAAGTAAAGAAAGTTGGCCGTAAGACATGGATGACTGAAGAAATTTTACAACTAATGGAAACAAGAAGACAGAACAAAAATAATCCTGCCAAATATGAAGAAATTCACAGAAAAGTCAGAACCTTATGTAAGGAGGCTAAAGAAACATGGCTTGAGAAAAATTGCAGAGAAATTGAAAAACAACACAACAGTAAAAATGCGAAACTAATGCACAAAAGAATTCAGGAGATTACTAATCAAAGAACACGTACATCAGCAGGCTGCCTAAAGACAAAAGATGGAAGAGTCATAATAGAAAAAGATCAGATTTTACATGTATGGTCAGATTACGTGAAAAACCTTTATGACGATAGCAGAGACGAACAATATATTGTTCAAAATAACAATGAAGGGCCAGCAATTTTGAAGATGGAGGTTCAGAATGCTCTTAATCATATGAAATCTGGCAAAACCCCCGGTCCAGACAGCGTCACAACAGAAATGATTAATGCTTTAGAAGAATATGGAATAGATAAAGTTACCAGTCTGCTTAATACAATATATGATACTGGAAACATACCTCATGAGTTATGTAATTCTGTATTTATTGCAATCCCAAAGAAATCAGGAGCCTTGGAATGTGATCAACATCGAACAATTAGTATAATGAGTCACATCACGAAGATTTTGCTAAGAATTATCATGCAAAGAGTTAGGAGGAAAATACAACCTGAAATAGGAGAAGAACAATGTGGGTTTGTAGTAGGCAAGGGTACAGTAAATGCTGTGTATATACTGAGAACCGTAATCGAACGTTCTATAGAAGTAAACAAAGATCTACACCTTTGCTTCATTGACTACACAAAGGCTTTTGATAAAGTGAGACATGTCAACATGATAAGGATGCTTGAAGATCTACAAATTGATGGGAAAGACCTTAGACTTGTAAAAAACATATATTGGAAACAACAAGCTGCCATAAGAGTTGATAATGAAGTAAGCCAATATCAGCCTATTAAGAGAGGTGTGAGACAGGGATGTGTAATGTCTCCAGATCTGTTTTCCCTGTACAGTGAAAATATTTTCAGAAATATTGAAAATATGGAAGGAATCAACATTGGGGGACGATGCATCAATAACATTAGATATGCAGATGATACAGTCTTGATTGCAGATAATGAACAGGAACTGCAAAATTTAGTAGATGCGGTTGTTACACACAGTGAACAACAAGGGTTAGAATTAAATTGTAAAAAGACACAGATTATGGTCGTCACTAGGAAGGACGAAATACCACAATGTAATATACAAGTAAATGGGAATATTCTTCAACAAGTGAATAGGTACAATTACCTCGGAACAGTAATAACATCTGATGGGAGATGCCTTGAAGAGATTAGAACAAGAATCGCCATGGCAAAAGTAGCCTTTAGCAAGATGAAAAACATACTGACCAATAAAAAGATGTCAATTGAAACGAGAAAAAGAGTGTTGAGATGCTACATAGAACCTGTACTTTTATATGGATGTGAAGCTTGGACAATGAGCAGCCAGGCTGAGAAACATCTGATGGCTGTAGAAATGTGGTTTCTGAGGAAAATGCAAAGAATACCATGGACAGCCAGAAAGACCAATGAACAAGTCCTTCAAGAAACAAATGAAGATCGTAAACTGATCAGAGACATTAGACGTAGACAGTCACAATTTTTTGGGCATGTTATGAGAAGAAATGATTTGGAGAACTTGGTGACAACTGGTAAGATCGAGGGGAACAGACCAAGGGGAAGACCTAGAAACAAGTATCTGGATGGCTTGGCCTTGTGGCATGGTCGAGACAAAAACACGGAACTGATCCACGACTCTGTTGATCGAGTGAGATGGCAGAACATGACCGCCCACGCTTACCGGCATGGCACATGATGGATGGATGGAAACAATTGGGGAAGATGGCACAGTTATACCGTAGCGTCCACAACAGTATTGATACGTGCTGGATGGATGCATCCCAGATTGTTGATTAGCTGGCATTCAATTTTGAGCCTGACGGAACTGTTGGAGTAGCAGGGTTTTAATGTGGTGACACGTGCATCGTCGACTCCATTATGGTTGGAGGAATTGAAATGGTTGGGGACAGGTTTGTCAGCGCCCTGATTGATGTCTCTGAGTGTTCTCTAAAGCGGTCAGCAAGGCGTCTGCCAATTTGGCCAATGTATTTCATGTCACATTGTTTGCAGATGATGACATAAATCAGATTGCGGGATGTACAAGTGACTTCTGTCCACATCCTTCTGTCTCACGTCATACACCTCAGAGAGCTTAATGCACCTATTTGTTCCCTGTTTTTATAGACCAATCGACACTTTGCGACTACCTTGCTTCGGCAGAATAACTAACGATGAATGCATGAACGAGGCTAATGAACGCATAAGATTATACACAAGTATGAGAAAGATACTAGCAACATTATTTGGTCAAATAGTGAGAAGCGTTAAAGGTAGTTACATATCCTTTACAGGACTTCGCAGTCAACCCCAGCTATTTGGCTGTTTGTGATTTCTTGGCAAGCTTACGTTCAGTAGTTTGCCATTGCTTTGTGAACGACCGGCACTCATACCCTTTTATGAAAACCAATCACCAGCAACTGTGTTTCGAAATGAGAAGAGAGGCACTGAAAAACACGGTGACTGGAAAGATCAGGAAACTGTAGCAGAATGAATACCATATCTGTTTGTAGCTTAGGTGTGCAAGATTAAAGCACGCTTGAGCATCCTGATAGAACAGTAAGAAGGATGCTCAAGTTGTGACGTAGGTTGTTTTGGGTGGTTACCACAAAAGCTGGGACGAGACAAGACAACATCATATTGTGTGGTCTCTCGATTTTTGTATCGGCCATCATAAATCAATAAACCTGTTTTAAAATGAACCTACTTGTTGATCCTCTGTACACACATTGTTACAAAACAAAGCAGGGGCAGACCCAGGGAGATCATGCTGGTTGGCTTGAGACGTTGACATGGAGGATTGTCATCAACAGAGTTGACGCTAAACACCAGGCATCGTGATCCGTAGAGAAACATGAACGATTACGTCGGTTGACAAGGTGCATGATGCTGATGATGAACTGACACTCGATGTATGATGTGAGCAATATCATGGCTGTCGCCTTGGCTTACCAAGACGATTCCTGGTTCCCATTTTTACCCTGGGTCACACACACACACACACACACAAATATTCCGCCTCAGTTGGAGTTCAAACACATGACTACCGGGCCAGCACCAAGCGCGCTATCTACTACGCCACCGCGTCGCATCTGCAGCAATACCCGTAGATTATGTTCACGCCGCACCTTGACCATTCTTTAATGCTATCAATCCAGCATTTCTTGTCTGGTTTTCCGACGTAGGTATTGCAACTCCATCAGTTTGGAATAAGTTAACCATATGGTAATCCCTGATAGACGCCCTGTAAACAGATTTGTGTGGTGTTTCTCTTTTCTCCGCGCCAGTAAGAAAGCGAGCAAAACAGATCCATGATAACTGCTTGTTACCATTTTGTCAATCGTTTGGAAAACGGGTCATTCCGATTTCTTGCAGAACCAGACGTGAGGCGTAGGCTGTTAGCAGACTTCGGGGAACTTTTGTGGGAAGGTCAGTTGATAAAGTTACAGGCGACGGTGACGCATGCGTCTTAACTGTGAGCTCTGTAAATGTAACACATTAATAGTATTTATCCGTCCGTCCATCCGTCCGTCCGTCCGCCCGACGTCTGTTCGTCCGGCTGTCCGTCTGTCTGTCTGTCTGTCTGTCTGTCTGATTTTAATTAACAGCGACCTAATAATTGAGTTTCGACCTAAATATCCTTGCCATAGTGCCCTAACAAAAATGACCGATAACTGGCACTTTAACATCAACAACGGCAACATTTGTGGAGCGTTGTTTGTAGACTTTAAAAAGGCTTTTGATGTGGTAAATCACGATATTTTAATTAGAAAATTAAAAGAAACGAAGACAAGAGCCAATATAGTGAGAATAATTATGTTATTTCTATCCGACAGACAACAAGTCGTGTCCTTTAACAACTGTCTATCACAGTGCTTCTCAGCCGTTGGGGAATCCCCCCCCCCCCTCGGGGAATTTTGGGGTTTCCAGGGGGGGGGGAGGAATTAAGATTATTTCAAGCCAGTTACTTGATATTGTTTTTCCCTCTAAATTTTACGGTTCTGTACTTCTCAACCTAATGAAATTCGTTTTATAACGTAAGTAGACCCGCAAAGTGACGTTCTGAACATATGGTAAAGGAGGGGGGGGGCAAAAATGTTTGAGAAGCACTGGTCTATCAAGACCCACATGGCTTAATATTGGTGTGCCTCAGGGCTCAATACTAGGTCCGTTGCTTTTTGTAGTTTATATTAACGATCTTCATTTATAACTCAATACAACTTGTGATCTATTTGCAGACGACTGTACTATATATACTAGTGAAGAGAACCGTAGTGAATTAGAAAATTCTTTACAAAAAGAACTTGATAATCTTACTAGATGGAGCAATGAAAACTGCATGCAAATTAACATCGACAAAACCAAATCCATGCTAATAACGACCAGACAAAAACTACAGACACTAGCCACAACTGGGGCACCGCTCGAACTCCACATGGATACGTTACCTATAGTTAATGTAAATTAACATAAAACACTATGTCTTCTAATTGACAGACATTTAAACTGGAGCTCTCTTGTTCACGTTCTTATCAAGAAACTAGCACAAAACGTTTACCAACATGCTAAAATCCAGCACTTCCTGGACGAAAGCACACGAAAAATATTCTAAACATCCTATATCTAATCACGTCTCGAATATTGTTCCATAGTCTGGTATGGTTGCCCTAAATGTAATATGAAATGACTATGTTCTCTACAAAACCCCGCTCTACGTCTAGTTTCTGGCATAAAGCACGCTGAACGTAATAATTTATACAGTCATCTAAGGTTTCTACCACTTCAAATGCGCTTCCTTTTTGAACAAAGCCAAATTAGTGAATAAAATTATATCTCAAAATACCCCAGGGTATCTACTACCGTTGATTCAATCTAATGCAATGAACAGCAAGCGCTTGAACTTAGTACATGTCCCAAAGCCGAGATTGGACTTATACAAAACATGTTTCGCCTATTCTGGTACTCACTTATGGAATGATCTTCCTCCAGATCTGAAAACTCCCATGAGTCCCTACACATTTAAACGAAAACTCCTTCAATACCTAATCCATACCGACTATATGCCACCATAATTCACCTACTGGTATAACTGGTCACTTTGTGTGTGTGTGTGTGTGTGTGTGTGTGTGTGTGTGTGTGTGTGTGTGCGAGAGAGAGGGAGGGGGTGAGAGAGAGTGAGAGAATGAATGTGTGTGTGTGTGTGTGTGCGCGCACGCGTGTATGCGTGTGTGTGGGAGAGAGTGAGTGAACAAGAAAAGGCGAGTAGTGTATGTCCGTGCGTGCGTGCGTGTATGTAAGAGAGTGAGTGAGGGAGTGTGTGCGTGCGTCATGAGTATGTGTATGTGTGATAGAGCGAAATTGAAAGAGTGCGTCTGTGAAGGATTGTGTGTGAGAAAGAGCGAATGAGTAAATGAGTGAGTGAGTGAAGGGGTAAATGAGTGAGTGAGTGACCATGTGTGAGTGTGTGAATGGGTGATTGTGATTGTGTATGTGCGAGTGAGTGAGAGAGAGAGAGAGAGAGAGAGAGAGAGAGAGAGAGAGAGAGAGTAAAAGAGAGAGTTAGTGAGTGCGCAAGGGTGAGAGTGAGTGAAACATTGAGTGATAGTGTGAGGGTGTGTGTCTGTCTATGCGAGAGAGAGAGAGAGAGAGAGAGAGAGAGAGAGAGAGAGGGAGAGAGAGGGAGAGATAGAGAGAAAGAGAGAGAAAGAGAGAGAGAGAAAGAGAGTGAGAGATAGAGTGAATGAAGATGGCGAGAGTGAGTGAATGGGGGAAATAGTGGATGAGAGAGAGAGAGAGAGAGAGAGAGAGAGAGAGAGAGAGAGTGCGAGCGAGACAGAGAGTGAGACAGTGGGAGAGTGGATGTGTTAGTGTGTGCATGTAAGCGCGCATGTGTGTGAGTGTGTGTGAAAGAGAGAGAGAGAGAGAGAGAGAGAGAGAGAGAGAGAGAGAGAGAGAGAGAGTGTGTGTGTGAGTGTGTTGATCACACGCATGCCATGTAACATGCTATTCCATATTTTTTTGTGTATTCTCATCTTTCATATAATCATTTTGAATGCCACTTGATTTTATCACATATAACATGAACATATGCACATTACTGTAGAATGAGTGATGGAGTGAGTGAGTGAGAGTGAGAGAGAGAGAGAGAGAGAGAGAGAGAGAGAGAGGGGGAGTGAGTGAGAGTGAAAGTGTGTGTGAGTGTTTGTATGTGCCTGTATCTGTGTGTGGGGTGAGAGACAGTAAGAGAGTGAGTGAGAGTGAGTGAGCGATAGATAAGAGTGAATGAGGTGTCGTGTCCTCCTTTAAAGTGTCGTCCCTGGAGTGAGGAGAGTCAACACCCACATTATAATTTTTTTTTTCCTTTTATCAATATCTTGGAGAATCCACCAGCTTCCGTCCAACACACTCCATCAGCCCATGGACACCTTTTCCTATCACTCTCTCACTGTCGTACTATGCCCCCTCTCATACTTCCCCAACGCAACATATTCAACAACTCTTGCTTCCAAAAATTAATAAAGATTAATTTATTAAAAGACAAGTGTAACGTATATGAGACGTGTATGCGAAGAAAATGTGTAATGTGTTCTATAATGTGTGTAGGATCGGACTCTCAGATAATAGCATAGTCAGTTCATCCTTGCAAGGACACACCACAGCACGTTAAGTAGAACAAGTCCACCTCACCCGGTACTGTATCTCTCCTGCCGGACACCGACTGTCATCTGTAGCCACCTGGTAATCCATCTTCCTGATCATCCGAAATAGATACTGTTTGTAAATTACAGCTGAACATGGACCGGTTGCCCAATGCACATAATTTCCTATCGTTCTTAAAGAATGCACAAATCCTTTGTAGTGAGTATTTAGGTATCACTGTTATTGTTAATATACTTGAACCTAACTAGTGTCTATCTAGGTTCAGGTATCATGTCTTTTGAACTATTTCACTAGAACATCTCACACCATGTGACTATTATAGTTTATGTTCTTGTTTAGGTACTAATGTTCTTATGCTGTGTTGCATCAACAATCATCACCCATCTTAGGTGAACCATCTTTCTTCTCGGACGTTATTCCTTTTTTTGTAAGAAACATTTTTGTGTCCCACTGGTGTTATGTCTAATTGACGTTGCACTTCATCAAACCCAGTGTTGAACTTCCTCGTAACTGGTATGGAACCTGTGAGAGAAACAACACATCTTGTGATAGTACTAGTCACTGATCCTACCGGCTGAGTGTAAGCCTATTGCCTTGCTCAGTTATATTATAGCTAACTAAACTCTGTCATAGAGCATATTAGCTCCTCACCTACGTCCGAATCAGGCGATGACAAGGAAAGACCCTTAAACAGAGTGCACAACTTCAGTGGGCCAACCATTGAAAGATCCCCCCATTGGACACTTTCCCCATCTAAAATCTCTCCAATTATCACCCCTCTATCCTATTCATCCTAGCAGAGCCAATTATCACTTCACTACTCTAACTAGTTTTCAACTAACAGTGCTAATCATCACACTCTAGTTTTAACAAGACTACTGCCTATATTAATTAGGCCTAAATAGACTATATTGACTACCTTATGCAAAACCGCCTCATTCCGGGATGGCTGCTACACTTTGCCATAACGACACATGCTAGTTAATTTTAAATTAATCTAACACTGTAGAGCTCTCCCACAAACACGTCCATCCTAATCCACGGTTTTGGTCAACAATGTTTCTCCCAATCATGGTTTATGGCAAAACCTAAAATTGGTCACATGACGGTATTCATTATGTCCACACAGGTGTTATTTGGGCATATCATCCCTTGTCAAGAATCTATCCTCCCTGGCTCAATCAATGTCAGAGTTGTCATCACTTGTTTTGACTCCCCCAACAAGCTAGCGAGTTACTGAATGATCCCAACAACAGTTTTCAATAACAAGCCGCCATTTCGCTTGATGTCCGGAAACTCTAAATGACAGACGGACTGTTTTTCTCCCGAGCTGAGTACTTCCGCTTAAATCCAACCTGTTTATGAACTGTCAAAGCGATGTATGGACTCATCTCACTCACTTCCAAATGTTCCCATTTTGTCGACCCCATGTAAACACGTGCAGCTGCAACTTTTGACCATCCTGGGGATTTTGACATCCAAGTTGTTTTTTCTGTTAGTTAAAATAGTTTTGGCTTTGCAGATAGGCCGGTTAATCAGAAAGTCTCTATAGTAATCAACTGGTTAAACGCGGTGTTTTATTTTTGTGACATAGGCCCCCTCTTAAGAGAGTAGTCCATCTCACTCTTCTCCACCGTAAGTTTAATGCAGATGATTCATTCCTCTTCTTCAGGAGCTGGGTGTCTTGACAAGAAGTCCGCTCCAACATTTTCCTTCCCAGGAATGTACTCCCCTGTGAAATTATAGGGTTGAAGTAACAACGACCACCGCATCAAACGGGCGTTGAGCTTCTGAGAAGTAGCCAGGAAAATCAGGGGCTGATGATCCGACTGGACTCGAAACTTAACTCCATACAAATATGGCTGAAAATTTTGCACTGCCCATACGAGGGACAAGCACTCTCTCTCTCGACGGTTGAATAATTCCACTCCGCCTGGAGAAGTTTCTTGCTTGCGTATGCGACAGGTTTCAAAACCGAAGCATCGTCTTTTCCTTCCTGTAACAAGGCTGCCCCAATCCCAATCGCACTCGCATCCGTTCTCAACACAAATGGTTTGGAAAGGTCAGGGAGCTGTAATACAGGTTTGCTGACCAAGGCCTCCTTTAACTGACTATAGGCAGTCTCACATTCTGGTGTCCAAATGATTTGGTCCTGGAATCGCTTTTTCAAGGTTTCCGTCAATGGAGCTCCCAGTTCAGTGAAATGTGGGATAAATTTGTGGTAGAACCCACACAACGAGAGAAAAGATCGCACATCCTTCTTCGTTTTTGGCCTTGGTGCATTTCTGATTTTCTCCAGGTTCTTCTCTTCTGGGACAATGTGTCCTGGAGTGATGGTGTGACCTAGAAATTCCAGAGTCTGGTAACCAATCATGCACTTAGTTGGACGAGCGATAAGCCCTGCTTCCTTGAGTCTATTAAACACTCTCTCCAAGGATTGTAAGTGGTCATCCAAGCTGTCACTGGAAATCAGAATATAATCCATGAAAGAGATGATGGACGGATCCTGTAAAGGATCAAGTAAAGTCCTCATCATACGTGTAAACACACTAGGTGCATTGCTGAGTCCAAAGGGCATGACCTTGAATTCGTAGTGTCCACTGGGTGTACTGTAAGCCAACAGTGGTCGAATCTCCGGTTTGACTGGTATCTGATAGTAACCCAGACTCAGATCCACCTTTGAAAAGTACCGAGCCTTATGGAGCCTAGCGAATAACTGAGTTGGATTCGGCAAAGGTTCCACCTGAAACTGTGTATGACTGTTCAGAAGTCGGCAATCTATACATAACCGGTGTTCTCCACTTGGTTTCCGTAACAAAACTACCCCTGCATTGTATGGGGATGTGGATGGTGCAATCACGTCATCCTCCAGCAGTTTCTGTATTTCCTCCTCCAGGGCCTTTTCTTTAGAGAATGACACTGGGTAAACCTTCTGGCGAACAGGCTCCTGTGTGGTCAAAGTCATCTCGAACTCAACCAACCTTGTTCGTCCTGGTTTATCAGTCAGTATCCCCTTATGAGCCGGTCTCTCTGGCTGTGGGGTTACAACACTTTCTCTCTGTAATCCCGTTTATCACGCAGAGTCTCGCAGCGGAGCGAGAACTGAGGTGGTTCGACCCCCGCTCGTGACTTGCGGATACTGAGCCGGCCGCTCAGAAAGCAATGGCAAACTACTGAGCGTAATCTTGCCAAGAGATCAACAGACAGCTGAAAGATGCTGCTGTTGACAGCTAAGTCCTGTAAAAGGATACGCAAAACATTTTTATCCCCTTATGAGACTTGAGAACCTGGGTTATCTTTTCCCTCTCCTGGGGGGTCAGATCAGGGTTCACTTGCACATCCCTATAGGTTTCCTGGTGTACCAAGGGATATTCCCTGCCCTCGCTGGTTCCCACTTCAGTCTCCACTGCAACTGCCATTGCCATGAGGTGAGCTGCCTTGTCTCCGGGTCTCTCTTCGTATTGCCGCAAGAGATTGATATGGAAAATCTTCGACTTTCCCCGGATCCGGATCTGATAGTTGGTTCTGGATATCACCCTTTCCACGGGAAATGGTCCTTGCCAACCTATCTCCAGTTTGTTGTTTCCCGTTGGGAGTAGCAACAAGACTTTGTCTCCCACCTCTAGAGATCTTTATTTAGACCTACGGTTGTAGTAAGCCGCATGTCTTTTTCTGGCCTTTTTCAAGTTTTGATTCGCCAGAGTCCATCCCTTGTGGAGTTTTTCTTTCAGTTCCTCCACGTATTTATAGGATGAGATCACTTCTTCTGACGTCCCCTCCTCAGTCCAACTCCTCAACATAGCTTCCAACGGTCCCTTGATTGGACGACCAAACAGCAACGTAGCGGGTGGTAGTCCTGTTGAGCCATGAGGAACTTCCCGATAGGCAAAGAGGGCTGCTGGGATATATTCATCCCACCTATCAGGTTTTTCCTGTGCTAGTTTCCTGAGCATTGTCATCAACGTGCCGTTGAAACGCTCTACTTGTCCATTGGCTTGAGGGTGGTAAGGGCTGGTATGTATGTGGTTAGAGTGACACACCCTAAATACCTCCTCCATGAGTTTTCCACAAAACTGAGACCCATTGTCCGTCAGAATTTGATCAGGGAAGCCTAATCTGGTAAAGGCCTCCATCAGTGCGCCCGCCACTCGTTTCGAGTCAATCGTGGTCAACGGTATGGCCTCACCCCACATTGTACAGCAATCCACCATTGTGAGTATATACATGTTCCTCTTCCTAGTCCTGGGAAGTGGACCCACGATATCGATGGCTACCCTCTCGAAAGGAGAGTTCATGATGGGCATTTCACCCAAGACCACGGTGCTGTCCAGTGTTTCGGTGCCACCCTCTGGCACTCAGGGCATGACTTCACATACCGACGCACATCATCTGTCATTCCCGGCCAATAGTAATGGCAGGAAATTCGCTGCATGGTGGCGGCAATACCCATATGTCCACTAAAGGAGATGGTATGCCCCATATGAAGAATCTGGGACCGGTGAGCTTTCGGGAAGACCAACTGTCCGTATAGGTTGTCTCCCCTTCCTGCTCTCCTGTAGAGTATCCTATTCTTCATGTAGTACCGACCCCGTCCTGGCGGATCAGCACTTTTCTGCAGCTTTTTGTAGCAAGGACGTAAAGTAGCATCCTCACTCTGGGCAGTTCGTAGCTCCCCCGGCAATGAGTTAGTCACAATTGATTCTGCCTCTTCCGTTCTCGTCTGAGAGCGAGTCTGTATTGCTCCCATATGGATTGGCTCCCTGGGCATTCCCAGAAAGACATACCGGCAACCAAGGATGAGGGGGGAAATGGGATCGGTCAATACAGCGGCCTTGATGGTGCCGATGACATACCTTGACCGAATCTCCACATTAGCAATGGGCAACTTCATGGCTACAGCACTCTTCTGTGCAGGCTGTATCTCCATGGTCTCACCTGTGAATTGTTCTGGATGTACCAGATCCGCAGAAATCACGGCCTCCCCGTCCAGTCCTGTGTCGTACAAACACTCCACTTGACGACCGTTAACCTCTACCAATTCCACTACAGGTGGTTTTTCCTGGTCTGGAGTCTCTTCCTCGGCCTCGACCTGTTCGGTGGGCTCCACCTTAGGTTTCCCGGGGCACACGACGAATTGAGAGTCTCCTGACTTTCCCTTGCAGTCAATAGCATTGTGCGTGTTTGACTTGCATTGGTTGCACCATTTTCCTGTCCTAGATTTTCTATTGCCGGACTTGAGTGAGCTCTCCTTGTGGCGAGCTTCCTTGTTGACCTTGGCATTTTCCGTGACAACCTCCTTGGAAGTCACTTGACATGCTGCGAAGTGAGGGTTCTTAGCCTTCGATTTGCAGTCCCTCGTATTGTGAGAGGGTGACTTACAAATTGAACACCACTTCTCCGACCACGGTCGTTTTGGTGTAGAGCTTGAAGTGCTCTTGCTTCCCCCCTTCTTCTTCTCTGAACTATCCTCTGATATTTGCACATAAGGTTCCCACTTTTTGGTTCCTGAGTTTTTGGCTTTCTTCTTATCATGTTTCTCCTGACTTTTGGTGTTGGTGGAAAGGTTTTCCCCTGCCTCCCCATGTACCTCGACGAACCGTTCTGCTAATTTTGTCACGAGGTCAATACGTTCCGCTCCTTGTTCTCCCAGGAACGTCCTGAGAGGTTTAGACATTTGCTTCTTCAGCTGATCGACCACCATGAGCTCTTCCAGACTCTCATAGTCATGTGCGAACCCAGCCAAATCCATCCACTTATGGAGATAGGATTTTAGACGCAAACTGTAGGCGGCAAACAACTCCCCCGGTTCTCGTTTCGCTGCTCGAAATTTTTTCCGGTAGGTATGTGACGTAACCTCGAATCGTTTCAGCAGAGCCGTCTTTAACTCGTCATAATTGTTCTCATGTCCTGGTGGCAGGCGAGAATAAACCTCGTAGCCGGTCCCGCGTAATCCCTGGGATAGCTTAAGACACCATTTGTCACGGTCCAGACCCATAGCAACAGACATGGCCTCGAAGCGTTGAAGGTACTGGTCAATCTTCTCTTTGTCCTCCTCGTAGACCGCTAGAGGAAACTTCATAGCATGGTAACCATGTCCACCTGCTGGGGTTGAGCCTGGGATGGAGGAACCTCCAACTGCTCCCTCAGTTTCTCCATTAGATTGCCTCTTCAACTCGAGTTCCCTCATCCGGTACTCGTGCTCCCTTTTCTGAGCCTCCTGCTCCGCTTCCCGTTTCCTAGCAGCTTCTTCAACTTCAAGTTTCCTAGCAGCCTGTTCTGCTTCCAATTTCCTAGCTTCTTGTTCCAACTCCATCCTTCTCAATTCTAACTCGGCCTTTCGATCTTCCCTCTCTGCTTGACGATACTCTCTCTCTCTAATTCCTGTATGTAATCTGTTAGGACAGAACCCGACAATCCCATGTCTTCCCCCTTTGCCTTTAATTCTGCAGTGGTTAGTTTCGGAGTGGCCATTTCAGAGAGGTAAGCTAGCCGGTTGAGTAATATAACTGCAAATTAATATACAGATATATGACCAAGTACTATAAATCTAGATATTACCACACACAGCACATTCACTCAGTGACAAGAGTAGAATCAGGACCACAGACCTATGCAGACGTGTGAAGTGTGAACAGGTAAGATATGTGTCCTAACCCCTATCCACATTCACTCTAGCTGGATTCTCCAATAAGATATCTCCGTTTTATAACTAAGGATCCCGTGTCAAAAGACCCCGTTTACGAGAGATCCCGCTGTCCAAATATCACGTTTACGAGAGATCCCGCTGTCTAAAGATCCCGTTATCGAGCCCCCAATAATGTCGTGTCCTCCTTTAAAGTGTCGTCCCTGGAGTGAGGAGAGTCAACACCCACATTATAATTTTTTTTTCCTTTTATCAATATCTTGGAGAATCTACCAGCTTCCGTCCAACACACTCCATCAGCCCATAGACACCTTTTCCTATCACTCTCTCACTGTCGTACTATGCCCCCTCTCATACTTCCCCAACGCAACATATTCAACAACTCTTGCTTCCAAAAATTAATAAAGATTAATTTATTAAAAGAAAAGTGTAACGTATATGAGACGTGTATGCGAAGAAAATGTGTAATGTGTTCTATAATGTGTGTAGGATCGGACTCTCAGATAATAGCATAGTCAGTTCATCCTTGCAAGGACACACCACAGCACGTTAAGTCAGAACAAGTCCACCTCACCCGGTACTGTATCTCTCCTGCCGGACACCGACTGTCATCTGTAGCCACCTGGTAATCCATCTTCCTGATCATCCGAAATAGATACTGTTTGTAAATTACAGCTGAACATGGACCGGTTGCCCAATGCACATAATTTCCTATCGTTCTTAAAGAATGCACAAATCCTTTGTAGTGAGTATTTAGGTATCACTGTTATTGTTAATATACTTGAACCTAACTAGTGTCTATCTAGGTTCAGGTATCATGTCTTTTGAACTATTTCACTAGAACATCTCACACCATGTGACTATTATAGTTTATGTTCTTGTTTAGGTACTAATGTTCTTATGCTGTGTTGCATCAACAATCATCACCCATCTTAGGTGAACCATCTTTCTTCTCGGACGTTATTCCTTTTTTTGTAAGAAACATTTTTGTGTCCCACTAGTGTTATGTCTAATTGACGTTGCACTTCATCAAACCCAGTGTTGAACTTCCTCGTAACTGGTATGGAACCTGTGAGAGAAACAACACATCTTGTGATAGTACTAGTCACTGATCCTACCGGCTGAGTGTAAGCCTATTGCCTTGCTCAGTTATATTATAGCTAACTAAACTCTGTCATAGAGCATATTAGCTCCTCACCTACGTCCGAATCAGGCGATGACAAGGAAAGACCCTTAAACAGAGTGCACAACTTCAGTGGGCCAACCATTGAAAGATCCCCCCATTGGACACTTTCCCCATCTAAAATCTCTCCAATTATCACCCCTCTATCCTATTCATCCTAGCAGAGCCAATTATCACTTCACTACTCTAACTAGTTTTCAACTAACAGTGCTAATCATCACACTCTAGTTTTAACAAGACTACTGCCTATATTAATTAGGCCTAAATAGACTATATTGACTACCTTATGCAAAACCGCCTCATTCCGGGATGGCTGCTACACTTTGCCATAACGACACATGCTAGTTAATTTTAAATTAATCTAACACTGTAGAGCTCTCCCACAAACACGTCCATCCTAATCCACGGTTTTGGTCAACACTGTTTCTCCCAATCATGGTTTATGGCAAAACTTAAAATTGGTCACGTGACGGTATTCATTATGTCCACACAGGTGTTATTTGGGCATATCATCCCTTGTCAAGAATCTATCCTCCCTGGCTCAATCAATGTCAGAGTTGTCATCACTTGTTTTGACTCCCCCAACAAGCTAGCGAGTTACTGAATGATCCCAACAACAGTTTTCAATAACAAGCCGCCATTTCGCTTGATGTCCGGAAACTCTAAATGACAGACGGACTGTTTTTCTCCCGAGCTGAGTACTTCCGCTTAAATCCAACCTGTTTATGAACTGTCAAAGCGATGTATGGACTCATCTCACTCACTTCCAAATGTTCCCATTTTGTCGACCCCATGTAAACACGTGCAGCTGCAACTTTTGACCATCCTGGGGATTTTGACATCCAAGTTGTTTTTTCTGTTAGTTAAAATAGTTTTGGCTTTGCAGATAGGCCGGTTAATCAGAAAGTCTCTATAGTAATCAACTGGTTAAACGCGGTGTTTTTTTTTTTGTGACATGAGGGATAAGAGAAAGAGAGTGAGTGAGTGGGAGAGAGAATTAGTGAGTATGTGTGTGTCTGAGTGAGTGAGAGAGATAGTGATAGGTTAGTGCAAGAGAGAGAGAGAGAGAGAGAGAGAGAGAGAGAGAGAGAGAGAGAGAGAGAAGAGAGAAAGAGAGAGAGTGTGAGTGGGTGAGTGAGAGGATGTGTTAGAGAGTGGGCGGGAGAGAGTGAGTGAGTTTCAGCGAGAAAATGAGTGAGCATGTGTGTCTATCTCCTTGTCTGGGTGTGTGAGTGAGAAAGCGAGTAAGTTAGTGCGATTTAGAGAGTGAATGGATGAGTGTGTGTGTGTGTGTGTGTGTGTGTGCGTGTGAGTGTATGAGTATGTTTGTGTGTGTGTGTGTGTGTGAGAGTGATTGAGTGTAAGTGAGCGAGAGCGAGTTAGGGAGTGAGAGATTTGGTGAGAGAGTGAATGTGTGTGTCTGTGTGTGAGAGAGATAAAGTGGGAGAGTGTGTGTGTGTCTCTGTGTGTGTGAGAGTGTAAGAGTTAGTGAGAGTAAGTTAGTGTGGGAGAGAGAGAGAGAGAGTAAGAGAGTGAGAGATAGAGTGAATGAAGATGGAGAGCGTGAGTGAATGAGGGAAATAGTGGATGAGAGAGAGAGAGAGAGAGAGAGAGAGAGAGAGAGAGAGGGCGAGCGAGACAGAGAGAGAGACAGTGGGAGAGTGAATGTG
Source organism: Cepaea hortensis (assembly GCA_963921405.1). Taxonomy (NCBI): domain Eukaryota; kingdom Metazoa; phylum Mollusca; class Gastropoda; order Stylommatophora; family Helicidae; genus Cepaea; species Cepaea hortensis. The sequence continues at coordinate 48,432,762 of OY992879.1, forward strand.
TTACTGCGTGCATGTGAGCCCGCATATGTGTGAGTGTGTGTGTAAGAAAAAAAGAGAGAGAGTGTGTGTTGATCACACGCATTCCATGTAACATGCTATTCCATATTATTTGTGTATTCTCATCTTTCATATAATCATTTTGAATGCCACTTGATTTTATCACGTATAACATGAACATATGTACATTACTGTAGAATGAGTGATGGAGTGAGTGAGAGAGAGAGAGAGAGAGAGAGAGAGAGAGAGAGAGAGAGAGAGAGAGAGAAAGTGTATGTGAGTGTTTGTATGTGCCTGTCTCTGTGTGGGAGTGAGAGACAGTAAGAGAGTGAGTGAGAGTGATTGAGCGAGAGATAAGAGTGAGAGAGAGAGAGAGAGAGAGAGAGAGAGAGAGAGAGAGAAAGTGTATGTGAGTGTTTGTATGTGCCTGTCTCTGTGTGGGAGTGAGAGACGGTAAGAGAGTGAGTGAGAGTGATTGAGCGAGAGATAAGAGTGAGTGAGGGATGGGTGAGATAGTGAGTGAATGGGAGAGAGAATTAGTGAGTATGTGTGTGTGTCTGAGTAAGTGAGAGAGAGATAGTGATAGGTATTGCAAGAGAGAGAGAGAGAGAGAGAGAGAGAGAGAGAGAGAGAGAGAGAGAGTGGGTGAGTGAGAGGGTGTGTTAGAGAGTGGGCGGGAGAGAGTGAGTGAGTCTCAGCGAGAGAATGAGTGAACGTGTGTGTCTGTCTGCTTGTCTGGGTGTGTGAGTGAGAAAGCAAGTAAGTGAGTTCGATTTAGAGAGTGAATGGATGAGTGTGTGTGTGTGTGTGTGTGTGTGTGTGTGTGTGTGTGTGTGTGTGTGTGTGTGTGTGTGTGTGTGTGTGAGTGATTGAGTGTAAGTGAGCGAGAGCGAGTTAGGGAGTGAGAGATTGAGTGAGAGAGTGAATGCGTGAATGTGTGTGTATCTGTGTGTGAGAGAGAGAAAGTGGGAGAGAGTGTGTATGTCTCTGTGTGTGAGAGAAAGTAACAGAGAGAGTGAGAGTAAGTCAGCGTGGAAGAGAGAGAGAGAGAAAGAGAGAGAGAGAGAGAGAGAGAGAGAGAGAGAGAGAGAGAGAGAGAGAGAGAGAGAGAGGATGTGTTAGTGCGTGTGAAAAAATAAGAAAGGGAGATGACATGCTATTCTATATTTTGTTCTGTATCCCATCTTCCATATTATAATTTTTACTGCCATCTGATTTTGTAACATGTACTGCTTATTCCATCTCTTTTTTGTCAATTTTAGGAATTAACTTATTGAATCACATCACTATTTTCTTTTTTACGTTACACAATGTAAATGTATATTTTTCTCTCTCTATTGTTTACATTTTTGGGAGAATGCTCATGATAGTCGTCAATGCATATATGCAGAGTGTGTGAGTGTGTTCATTTTAGTTTCAGTGATTATGTGAGACATCATGTATGTGCCTAGATGTGAGGATGTCTGTGTGTGTGTGTGTGGGGGGGGGGTGTGGAGTAGATGTGTGTGCGTGGTGGAAAGTGTGTGTGGGTTGGGAAATAGGTGTGTGGGTGGGGGATGTGTGTGGGGATGTGTGTATCGGTGGATGTGTGTAGATGGGGAGATAATTGTGTATGCAGGATGTGTGTGTGGGTGGGGGATATGTGGGTGGGTGAGGAGATGTGTGTGGGAGGGATGCGTGTGTGCGTTGGAGAGGGGGTGTGGGTGGGGAATGTGTGTATGGGTGAGCGATGTGCGGGTGAGAGATTGTGTTTGCATGGGTGGGTGTGAGTGGGTGGTTGTTGGTGGGTGGGTGTTTATGGGTGGGGATGTATGAGAGCGGGTGGGTGTGTTCATGGGGGTGTGGTGTGTGTGTGTGTGTGTGTGTGTGTGTGTGTGTGTTTGGATTTGAGGATGGGTTTGGGGGTATGTGTATATGGGTGGGTGATGTGTGTGTGGGTGATGTGTGTGTGTGGGTGATGTGTGTGTTGATGGGAGATATGGGTGGGGATGGGTGGGTGTAACAAGCTATGGGGAGGGTCCCAAGTTCTCCTGTCACAATGTTTCAAAACTATTCTTTCGCCCTGGCTGGGGATAGGTCTTTGCTGCCAACCCTCCTCCGTTCCCCGGACTCACTGTCACTCTCTCTCTCTTTCGACCTCGGGGGTCTATTTCCTGCAGTGTATTTCTGGCTGACACAAACACAACATGACGATCGTCTCAGTCACTATAATTAGAATTTAATACCGTAATAAAGGACAACACAGAAAAACATCAAGACAGATGAACCTATAAAAGTCTAAAAAAAACAAAAAACTGAGGAGATAACTCTAGTCCAGACATGAAGCAAGAAAACTCTGAACATCATAGACCACAGATCTCTATATTGTCCTGTTAGTTCACATCCACCTCACTGGACAAAGTTTCAGGTCTCTCTTTCCAGCGTAGGTTGTTCGAACAACAGCTTTCAGGTTTCCGTGGCCAACACGATATAGTCACTCATCTGGTCTGGGAAAGTGCCATGGGATCACTTGGCACAATTTTGGTTGGGAAATAATGAGACCAGTTTATGTATGGGGAATGAGTCAGAGTCTTTCGCTGTCCCGGACAAGGATGGGAATTTGGCGTAGGTCCAACCAGAATCATCAGCAAACACTCGACCCTAAGTCGATGAGAAGACTTGAGTTGCGGTATTGTCACTCGTTTAATTTTAGTCCTGCTTCTCCCTCATAAATAGAAACATTCTACCTGGTATGGCCACTGACTTGCCCTGGCTTCATCAGTTGCATATAGCTTTAGGCATAGAAGCCCTGTCGAGTCTTTCAACTCACTTTACGGTCAAAAGAAGGACCCTGTAGATGACAAAGATAAGTGAGCGACCGGGCTGACTCATGCACCACAATCCTGAGGTCCAATTGGGCCTCAGTTAATAAATTGGTTATGCATTTTGGCTTACCTAATCAATTAGATAAGTGGCCTGCTTGAATGGGTCTGACATGTCAGGTAGCCCTGGATTGGCTACGTCCTGGCTTGAGTAGACCTCCATCTTGTAGACGTCCTGTCGGCTACCCTATGCACCCTTTTGCATCCAAAATTCACTCTCCACACTCATACCCTGCCTTTATTATTATTGGGCACATTCGTTTCCCGACTTCTCTCTCCCTCGCAAACCACGCCTTTCTCATGACAAAGCTCTTGTGGTGTGTTGTGTTTAAGGATATGTGGTTCTCCCCCTTAACTAATATTATAGTAGTGAGGATGTATGGCACTCAGTGTAGTTCCCCACCGCCAGCAAGAATCGAAAAGAAGATACTACTCCTTCGGGCTGCTGAAGATAGATCATAGATTGGTGGACCCAATCCCCAAGGAGCCCTTCCCTCCTTCCGGCATACCGTAGCTATCCAATGATTATATTCTAAAGAAAGATGACAGTATGCCCTGTTCAGGCAGTAGAAGGAAAGATAGCAACAGCTCATCTGCCGCCAAGAACAAATGCAATCCTTTAGGGAGATATATTGTTCACATTCACACCCCGGCGATGCCAAGAACAAGACGCTTAGCTAGATTGGCCAACGGTCAATCTACTCCCAATATTGCAAGACTGCCGTCTCGCCAATTCGTCTCACTGGTCGAGACAACCAGTTAGCCTTTTAGACCAAGGTCTAGCAGTATTAAATAAAACCCAATTATTACCTTTCATTTCCCCAGTAGTAGGCTGCAGTGTTGTCCTAATCTTTGAATTAAATAGACATTCTGCAATTACCACACGGTAAGTATGGGAACGGACATGAATTGCCCCAGAAGTTGCACTGGTGTGTATTTGGTGTAAGGTGCCCTATCGGGTTTCCCCGAAGACAAGACATATATCTAATCGTTCTATTAAAAAGATCGTGTTGTTAAAGAATCCCAGAGAACTATCTTCCATGGTGATTGAGCAAATAAGAGAACTGAGGGTTCCCGAAAGCTGTTTCCCCCGGTTTACAAAAATAAAAGAAGGCATGAGGACATGGGCCATTGGTGTTTTGCCACATAGGCCCCATCTTAAGAAAGTCGAACCCTACGAACTTTCTACTGCCAGAGGTTCTGTTCGAATGGCCCCACCCTCACATTCAACCATAGGATGCCGTGATAGAAAATCCGCTCCCACATTCTCCCTTCCGGGGATGTATTCGACCGTGAACTGATACGGTTGTAGGAGCAATGACCATCTCATTAACCTCGCGTTCAGTTTCTTAGAAGTTGCCAAAAACGTCAGAGGTTGATGGTCGGATTGTACCTTGAACGGTACTCCATACAGATAAGGTTGAAATTTCTGTACTGCCCACACTAGAGCTAGACATTCCCGTTCGACGGTGGAGTAATTCCATTCCGCGGGTAACAGTTTTCTACTGGCATACGCCACCGGACATAGCACCGAAGCATCATCTCGCCCTTCCTGCAACAGAGTTGCCCCAATCCCTATGTTACTCGCGTCGGTTCTTAGAACAAATGTTTTCTCCAAATTTGGGAGTTGCAGGACTGGCCTATCCACCAAAGCCTGTTTCAGCTTTCCATAAGCTTCTTCACAGCTCGGGGTGCAGACTATAGGATCTGGCGATCCTTTCTTCAGGGTTTCTGTTAACGGCTCAACTTGGAATGTCGTACAACTGTTTAAATGCCTGTAATCAATACATAGGCGGTGCTCCCCACTGGGCTTCCTCAACAAGACAACCCCGGCATTATAAGGAGAAGTCAAAGGAGTGATGATGTCATCGTCCAGAAGTTTCTGGATTTCGGCTTCCATGGCCTTCTCTTTCGAAAAGGGCACTGGATATATGTTTTGGCGAACGGGGTCTTGGGTAGTCAGAGTCATATCAAACTCGACCAACCCTGTCCGCCCTGGCCGATCGGTAAGAATCTGCTGATGGGACTCCAACAAACGGATGACCAGGTCTGTTTCTTCAGCCGACAGATCAGGATTTATATGTACATCCCTATAGGTTTCCCCAGGGTGTAAAGGATACTCCCTATACGCGTCTTCGACCGATTCAGTTTCCATCGCGACCGCCATAGTCATGAGTGGGAGAGAAGTACCATCAGATCGTTCTTCATACTTTTTGAGGAGGTTAATGTGGAAGATTTTTGATTTCCCCCTGATCCGGATGGCATAGTTGGTGCGGGACACAACCCTTTCCACCGGGAAAGGCCCCTGCCAACCAATCTCGAGTTTATTGGAACCTACTGGAAGCAACAACAGAACCCGATCCCCCACTTTAAGAGACCTATCTTTCGTCCTTCTATTGTAGTAGGCCGCGTGTCTCTTTCTGGCCGCCCTCAGATTCTGAGCTGCCAAAGCCCAACCCGTCTGGAGTTTCTTCTTTAACTCTTCGACGTATTTATATGAGGATACAACTTCTTCGGAAGTTTCTTCCTCTGTCCAACATCTCAATAGGGCTTCTAAGGGACCCTTGATTGGCCTCCCGAATAGTAGAGTGGCTGGTGGCAACCCGGTCAACCCATGGGGAACCTCCCGATAGGCGAACAAGGCGGCTGGGATATACTCATCCCATCTGTCTGGTTTCTCTTGAGCCAGCTTCCGAAGCATGGTCATCAAGGTACCATTAAACCTCTCTACTTGCCCATTCGACTGAGGGTGGTATGGGTTTGTGTGAATGTGGTTAGTCTGGAAGGTACGAAAGACTTCCTCCATCAGCTTACCACAGAACTGAGACCCATTGTCCGTTAGGATCTGGTTCGGAAATCCCAACCGAGTAAAGGTCTCCATCAGTGCATCAGCCACTCGCTTAGATTCGATTGTGGCCAACGGTATCGCCTCACCCCACATGGAACAGCAATCCACCATCGTAAGAATATACATATTCCTCTTCCTAGTCCGAGGAAGAGGACCAACAAGATCGATGGCAACTCTCTCGAAAGGAGAGTTCATAATGGGCATGTCTCCCAAGATTACTGGAGCCGTCCAGTGTTTTGGTGCCACACGCTGGCACTCTGGGCACGACTTGACGTACCGACGCACGTCTCCAGTCATCCCTGGCCAGTAGTAATGGTAGGAAATGCGCTGGAGTGTTGCCCCGACACCCATATGTCCACTGAATGAAATGGTGTGTCCCATATGAAGAAGCTGTTCCCGATAGGCCTTAGGAACTACCAGCTGGCCATGCTGGCGTTCCTCCACTCCGGCTCTCCGGTACAGTAACCGATTCTTCATATAATACTGCCCCCGTCTTGGTGGGTCAGAACTTTTTGGCAACTGGTTGAAGCAAGGTTGCAAAGTAGCATGCTGGCTTTGAGCAGCTCGTAACTCCCCAGGCAAGGGATTCACGATCAAGGCCGGCGTCTGCTCATCTCCCGATTGAGATCTGGTCTGCATTGCCCCTACGTACATAGGTTCTGTTGGGATCCCTAGAAAGACGTAGCGACAACCCAAGATCATTGGGAAGATAGGATCGAGCAGAACGGCTGCCTGTATAGTGCCGGTAACATATTTCGATTTGATGTCTACCTTCGCAATTGGAAGAGACATCGCTACCGCACTCTTGGTCGCCGTTTGAATCTCAATAGACTCCCCGGTTAGCTGCTCTGGGCTCACTAAGTGTGAGGAAATTACGGCCTCGAACTGTAGACCGGTGTCATAGAGACACTCGACTGGTTGTCCGTTCACAAGTATCGTCTCTACTACTGGTGGTTTCTCTGAATCTTTGTTCTCAAGACCCCTCCCTTCTACCTCCCTGTTTTAGACCCTTCCCCGGTTTCTACAAGACAGGCAGCATAGTGAGAGTCTTTCTGTTTGCTCCTGCAATCGGCCGTATTGTTTGTGGGAGATTTGCAGTTGGCGCACCACTTTTCACTCCACTTTCTTTTAGGAGATCCAGGTGGACTCTTACCAGAGGGTTTCTTAATTGGAACTTTATCGAAAGGATCCTCCTTCTTGGTGTGAGCTGTTTTAGGGTTCTTCTTCTTTCCAGACCATGTGTCTGGTGGTCGGGGATTGGGTTGTGACAGTTCCCCATTATCCCCATGAGCTAGCACATACCTTTCCGCTAATGTGTTGACTACGTCTAACCTTTCTGCCCCGTTTTCAAGCAAGAAGGTTTGCAATGGCTTAGGCATCGTCCTCTTCATTTGGTCCACGACCACTAATTCTTCTAAACTTTCATAGTCGTTAGCAAATCCAGCTAATGACATCCACTTCAAAAGGTAAGACTTAAGTCTAACGTTGTAAGCTGCGAACATCTCCCCTGGCTCTCTCTTCGACTTTCTGAACTGCTGTCGGTATGTATGGGCTGTCATCTTGAACCTTTTCAATAATGCTTTTTCCAGAGCCTCATAGTCATTCTCTATACCAGGTGGGAACCTTGAGTAGACCTCGTACGCGGTCCCCTTCAGGCCCTGTGAGAGTTTCAAGTTCCATTTCCCACGTTCCAATCCCATAGCCAAAGCCATCGACTGAAATCTGTGAAGATACTGGTCGATCTTATCTTTGTGTTCATCGAACGGGAGCAATGGGAACTTCATTGCCTGGTATGGACCGCCACTAGAAGTTGTTGAGTCAGGGAGAACTGCGCCTCCCACTGCACCCTCGCTTTCCTTGGCAGTTTGAGCTTTCAGCTCCAACTCCCTCATACGGAACTCATGGTCTCTGACTGCCTGCTCGGCCTCCATCTTCCTAGCCTCAGCCACAGCCTCAATTTTCTTAGCTTCGCGCACAGCTTGTCTGAAGTCTCTTTCCACTTCCTGAACATATTTCTGTAACTCCGCCCCATCACAGCCCATCTCACGCCCTGTAGCCTGTACGTCAGCAACATTAAACTTAGCTGATGCCATCTTAAACTCAGAGGGTACGAGTATACAATTCTATATTAAATTTCTATCTCACGTACACAAATGGATAATTATACGACCACAACACGTCGTATGACGGTCAGTCTGTGTCAGGCAGAGTATAGACAATAGCCAAGCACGGTAGGCAGAACCTATTGATAGTAGACAAGAATATCTGTCCCCTATCACTATATCAGCCAGAACTCCACCAGGATTTCAAATATCCCGCGACTAGCCTCCAATTATTGTAACAAGCTATGGGGAGGGTCCCAAGTTCTCCTGTCACAATGTTTCAAAACTATTCTTTCGCCCTGGCTGGGGATGGGTCTTTACTGCCAACCCTCCTCCGTTCCCCGGACTCACTGTAACTCTCTCTTTCGACCTCGGGGTCTATTTCCTGCAGTGTATTTCTGGCTGACACAAACACAACATGACGATCGTCTCAGTCACTATAATTAGAATTTAATACCGTAATAAAGGACAACACAGAAAAACATCAAGACAGATGAACCTATAAAAGTCTAAAAAAAAAAATAAACTGAGGAGATAACTCTAGTCCAGACATGAAGCAAGAAAACTCTGAACATCATAGACCACAGATCTCTATATTGTCCTGTTAGTTCACATCCACCTCACCGGACAAAGTTTCAGGTCTCTCTTTCCAGCGTAGGTTGTTCGAACAACAGCTTTCAGGTTTCCGTGGCCAACACGATATAGTCACTCATCTGGTCTGGGAAAGTGCCATGGGATCACTTGGCACAATTTTGGTTGGGAAATAATGAGACCAGTTTATGTATGGGGAATGAGTCAGAGTCTTTCGCTGTCCCGGACAAGGATGGGAATTAGGCGTAGGTCCAACCAGAATCATCAGCAAACACTCGACCCTAAGTCGATGAGAAGACTTGAGTTGCGGTATTGTCACTCGTTTAATTTTAGTCCTGCTTCTCCCTCATAAATAGAAACATTCTACCTGGTATGGCCACTGACTTGCCCTGGCTTCATCAGTTGCATATAGCTTTAGGCATAGAAGCCCTGTCGAGTCTTTCAACTCACTTTACGGTCAAAAGAAGGACCCTGTAGATGACAAAGATAAGTGAGCGACGGGCTGACTCATGCACCACAATCCTGAGGTCCAATTGGGCCTCAGTTAATAAATTGGTTATGCATTTTGGCTTACCTAATCAATTAGATAAGTGGCCTGCTTGAATGGGTCTGACATGTCAGGTAGCCCCTGGATTGGCTACGTCCTGGCTTGAGTAGACCTCCATCTTGTAGACGTCCTGTCGGCTACCCTATGCACCCTTTTGCATCCAAAATTCACTCTCCACACTCATACCCTGCCTTTATTATTATTGGGCACATTCGTTTCCCGACTTCTCCCTCCCTAGCAAACCATGCCTTTCTCACGACAAAGCTCTTGTGGTGTGTTGTGTTTAAGGATATGTGTTTCTCCCCCTTAACTAATATTATAGTAGTGAGGATGTATGGCACTCAGTGTAGTTCCCCACCGCCAGCAAGAATCGAAAAGAAGATACTACTCCTTCGGGCTGTGTGGGTTGGTGTGTGTAGGGGTGTGGTGGATGTGTGTGTGTCTGCGGAAAATGGGTGGAGGATGTGTTTATTGGTCGTGGGTTTGTATGGGTGGGCGATATGGATGTGGTGGTGGGTGGTCGGGGATGCATGTGTGGGTCGTGGGGTGTGTGTCGGTGGGAGATGTGTGAGTGGATTGGAGAATATATGGGTGGATGGGGAGATGCATGTGTGGGTGAGAGATGTGTGTGGATGGTGGATGTGTATGTGGGTGGGGGAAAGGTGGGTAGGAGAGGGATTTGTGTGTGTTGGTGGGGGAGGTATGGGTGGATGCGGGATGTGTGAGTTGGTAGGGGGATATGTATGTGTGTCGTTGGGGATGTGTGTTCGGCTAGATGGTTGGGGGTGTGTGGGTGTTTGTGGATGGGTGGAGGATGAGTGGTGTGTTAGTGTGTGTGGGTGGGGACATGTGCGTGGGTAGTGGGATGTTTATGGGTGGGGGATGGATGGTAGGTGGGTGGGTGGGTGGGTGGGTGGTGCAGCATTTATGTGTGTCTGGGGTGTGTATATGGGAGGGCAGTGTGTGGGTGGGGATGTGTTTGTGGGTGATGGATGTTTTGTGTGTTGGTGTGGGTGTGTGGGTGTTGGTGGGTTGGGGGATGTGTAGGTGGTTCGATGTGTGGATGGGTGAGTGGGGAATGTGTGTGTGGGTGGTGGTTATGTGAGTGTGGGTGTGTGGGAGTGTGTGTAGGGGTGTGGGGATGTGTGTGTATGTGTTGGGGATGGGGGTGTGTGTATTGGTGGGGTGTGTGTGAGTTTTGTAGGTGGGTGTGGGATATATGTGTGGGTTGTGGGGGTGTGTGTGGGTTAGAGATGTTTAAGGGTGGATATGAGATGTTTGGGTGGGTAGCGAAATGTGTGTGGGTGGGGATGGTTGGTGGGTGGGGATGTGTGTGTACATGTAGGAATAGATGTGTGCGGGTATGTGTGTTTGGGTGGGGAGATGTGTGTGTGGGTGGGGTGATATGTGTGTGGGGAATGTGTATGTGGGAGCGGGGATTGTGTGGGTGGGGGACTTGTGTATGTGGATGGGTGGGGACGTGTGTGTGGAGGATGTGTGGGTGGAGGATGTGTGGGTGAGTGGGTGTGTGTGGGTTGGGGGATGTGTGTGTGGGTGAGGAATGTTTGTGTGTAGGGGATGTGTGCATGGGTGGGGGATTGTGTATGTGGGGATGGCTGGGTGGATGGGGGAATGTATGTGTGCATGGGGGGTTGGTGGTTGGATATGTGGGTGGGTGGGGGTGTGGTGTGTGGGGGGATGCGTCTCATAACATTGTAATATGCATTTCTTATGTTTAAAACATTCATTTGACAATGTTTTTCCCCCTATGTTTTGATGATGTTCCCTATGTATCATGCACTACTGATTAATGAAAGATGAGTGATTGGAAGGGCCGAATGTAAGACGGGCCTGCGTTCCCAATTTGTTGCCCTTTTAAAATAAAGTTAAATTAAATCTATCTATCTATCTATCTATCTATCTATCTATCTATCTATCTATCTATCTGTCTGTCTGTCTGTCTGTCTTTCTGTCTGTCTGTCTGTACGACCGCCCGCCTGCCTCTCCGGCCGTCCGTCTGGCCTTCTGTCCGCCCGCCTGCCATTCTGTCTATCTGTCCAATTCCACCCATCCTTCCCCCGCTGTCTATTCTGTCTGCCTGTATTTCCGGCTGTATCCTTTCTTTCTTTCTTTCTTTCTTTCTTTCTTTCTTTCTTTCTTTCTTTCTGTCTTTTTCAACATTTCATTCATTCATTCATTCATTCATTCATAAATCCGTTATTTCCATACTTTCAAATTCTTGACACGTTTTTAAAACCCATCTTTCTTTCTTTCTTTCTTTCTTTCTTTCTTTCTTTCTTTCTTTCTTTCTTTCATTCATGAATCCGTTATTTCTATCCTTTCAAATCTTTGAAGCGTATTTAAAACCAGGATTGGCAGATTAAAATAATCCCATTAAACAGTGTATATTTTTTTGGCTGCAGCGGCGTCAGTCGCAACCTTTAGTTGACTCGTTGCTCATAAATTCAATAGACTGAAATAACAAGTATGAAAATGAGACAGGACCTTTGGCCTCAACAGCATACATCATCTGCCAGATGTCGGCGTCATAATCGTCTCTATTCCCAGCTTCAATGGAAGTTGTGAAGTTTTTATAAACGTGTGTAATACCGCTCTTTATGCGCCTCCCACACTCTGGCCAAAGAAAGTATTTACTGATCGTTCAGTGCTTGTTAGTGCAGTGACTTTACGATGCCGTGCTTGCAGATGTCACGGGATTTAAATGTTTTTCTCAACGTTTGACACTTTGGTTTTCTTGACTTGTTTATGGGGGAATTAATGTGTATAAAATGTGGGCAAAAATGGGCCCTTTTGCGCGTCATAGGCCGCATTAAGTACATGGTGCCGGCCCCATGTTTTATAGATTATTCGAAGCTCGATGAGAAAATGCGTTGCTTTAAGAAAAATCGATGTAAGTAGCTGTGCTATAGTTTGATTGGTTTATAATATCACGTTTTATTCATGTAATACTTGACGTGGTGGTCAAGGTTTCGAATCAGCATCCAAGGGGACTTTTAAAATTCATCTGGCCTCCCAGGTCGGTCCGGCCTAAAAATGGGTACCAGGAATTCTCTTCGGAAGTAAAGGCGGCCGATGTGATACTGATCACATCACCCCCGGAGTGCCAATATAAAACTATACAGCTATAAAGCTATTGAGCTATAAAAATATACATCTAAATAAAGGCAGACGGGTCCCTTTGGGGGCGTCAGTATAGTTCAGAAGAACGGATATGTAATGCAGAAGAACAGATAGATTATCACGGCACTCAAAATTCCGAGGAAAGGCCAGAGGGACAAATAATCAGAACACTACTGGTACAATTAATATTGGGACTTTTCGCTGACTGTTGAAGATAAAGACTGAGCACGTAAGGGAATGCCACGAGTGCTGTGATGTCGGTTCTTGACTCAGCTCATGTCATCTCATCTCAACTCATTTCAACTCAACTCAACTCAACTCATCTCAACCCATCTCAACTCATCTCAACTCACCTCAGCTCAACCCAACTCATCTCAACTCAACTCATCTCAACTCATCTCAGCTCATCTCATCTCAGCTCATCTCAATTCAACTCATCTCAACTCAACTCATCTCAACTCAACTCATCTCAACTCAACTCAACTCAAGTCAACTCATCTCAGCTCATCTCAACTCAGCTCATCTCAACTCAGCTCATCTCAACTCAACTCATCTCAACTCAACTCATCTCAACTCAACTCAACTCAACTCAACTCAACTCATCTCAGCTCATCTCAACTCAGCTCATCTCAACTCAACTCATCTCAACTTGCTTTACTTACTAATTACAGGGAGTGTAATGGCCTGCTCTGTGACGAAGGGGTTACGGACGCACTTGGTAATCCCGCAATACAGCGTTCGAAACACAGCTGCAGACGTTTTGGCAGCAGACCATCTTGCGTTGATTTTCATTCATTGATATAAGTACCAGTCGTTCAGAAAGGCAAACCAAAGAACGTAAACACGCCAAGAAAACAAAAACAGCCAACAAATGCTGGAGTTGACTGCGACGTCCTGTAAAGGATATGCAACTAACTTTTTTTAAATAGCCACCTCGGCTGACTCGGGTAGACCGGTACGAATTACTCTGTGGATCCTGATGAATGACTCTGTGGATCCTGAAGAATGACTCTGTGGATCCTGATGAATGATTCTGTGGATTCTGACGAATAGGGTGCTCGAGTATGATATATCCACCACCGCCCAACTCTCTTTCCTTTACAGATAGAGGGTAGTAGATTCACCTTTTTGGGCAAGCCATTCAAAGCTGAGACTGGTAGGCCAAAAGCGTGTCACTGCCAAGGTAAACTTTGACAGTTAGAAATGTCACCTTAACAGCGGCCTATTTGGCCAAAATCAGAAATAAATTGGTATTGATTCACAAACTTAGAAGTGAGGGAAGTGGCAGAGATTCAAGGACACACTAGACAATTGAGAAATAAACGTTAGAAACTAGAAGCGCAAGGAGTTCCAAGTGACGAAATGATGTCACAGAAAGATCAAGTGTCCTTCCAATATTGATGTGCCTGAAGTTTTCTATTACTCTATCGGTAAGTGTGACCTGTGAACTTTACCTCTTTCCGCTGCTTCTATGGTGGCGTTAGTGTAGCTGATAGGGATCTACGCTAATAATGTCATAAGCTCGGTTGGATTTTTGCCTTCTGCTAAAGCAAGGAATCGACTGGACACCAATGCCCCCGTGCATTCAAGTCTATACAATGTCATGGCCGTATCACAACACAGCCTCATAGCAAACTCCCGCTTCGGGACTTCTTCTATGAGTGCCAATCAATACCTTCTAATTTATTTCTCATGTTAGTTGAATGATTTAACTATTTAACGCCCTATGGCGAAGGGATTACATGCGCATTTCGTAATTCCGCAAACAGCTGCGGGCGATTTGGAAGCAGACCGCATTGCTTTAGTTTTCATACAATGACATGAATGCCGGTCGTTTATAAATCAATGGCAAACTACTGAACACTTGCCAAGAAATCACAAACAGCCGAAATATGCTAGGGGTGACTGCTACGTCCTGTAAAGGATATGCATCAAATTTTATTTTAAAAGGTATTTATATTTCTGATTATTTACAATTACAGTACACACTTTTCTTAATTTCACGGATTCAATTTCCCGACATCATCTCCACCCGCTTTCAAAGACATCCAACTCTACCCCACCCCAACTGTTCCCTTATCGTCTGCTAATTAGCCTAGGATGTCGTCTGCCGCGACTTTTCGAGCAGGTGTCATAGCCTAAGTCCTCGTCTGCTCACAGCCACCTTGTCCTAGACAGGTCAGCCATCGTCTGTTGACTTCTCACTCCCGCTGACCTTAACCTTGCCTCTGTGACTGACATCGTGATCACCAATAAAATGCGTTCATCTGCAGTGGGAACAAGTGTCACCGTGTTAGAGTGTAAGTACAATAAGTTTGTTGAACTCCTTTTTTTTCATGCGTCGCAATCAACCGCAGCATTTGTTGGATAGTTGTGGTTTACAAGGAAATTTTTTAACTTTCAGTAGTCTGTCACTGCTTTCTGACCAACCGACGCACATACCATCGACATCAACGCAGGCCGGTTTCCTTCCAAATCTGTGCAGATTTCGAACCCTCAGCTCGGTGTGTCGGGGAAATGTGAAACGCGTTTACTGTCCCTGAACCACAGAGGCAAGAAGGTAACAAACCAATTTAAATGCCCTGTTGAGTTGAGTTAAATTGAGTTGAGCTGAGTTGAGTTGAGTTGAGCTAAAAACCGACATCACTGCACTCAGGGCATTTCCACTCGTGCTCCGTCGCCCTCGGGGTCGGTCATGTCTCGCCATCTCACACGATCACCAGAGTCGTGGAGCAGCTCTGTGTTCTTGCCTCACCCATACCACGTGGTCTAGCCATCTAGATAGTTACTTCTCCTCCTTACCTTTGTTCTTTCCTCTCAATCTTGCCAGTTGTCACCAAGTTCTCTAGCTTATTTCTAATCATAACGTGCCCAAATTCCAAGACTTTACCTCTTCCAATCACCAGCATCGCCCACACACGTTCACACAGTTTGTAGATTCTTAGATCTCTCGTCATGTTCGGTCGAGTTTTTGCTTCGTCCGACATATTTACATATCTCAGAAAGGAATTGGATTCCCTGTTATGCAGATATCTTCAAAGAAATTAACTCACAATAAGAACTGGATAGTCACATCAGAAGAAAGCAGTGCACGTTCTTTTGGCACACTATGAGAGGGAGAAAGCTGGAGTTCATCGCGACAACGGGAAAGATGGGGAAGAGGAGAGGTAGGGAGAGACGAAAAGATAAGATAACGGGCGGCTTGAAATCAAGGCATAGGGGAACATCGGTATCGGAAATTATTGGCAGTACACGAGACAGACTTCTGCGGACATAGATGATAACCAACTCCAAGCGGTATGGACGATAAGAAGAAGAAAGAACCAGGTAGCATTGTTAATTATATTATACCTACGTAACTGGCAATTGAGCAATGTGATTTATTGTGTGGAGTAAACTGGCGAAGCGACGTTGTGATCAGCGCGACTGTAAAATGCCAGTTAGCACTATGATTACTGAGTGTTGTAAACTGATAAACTGTCTTTGTGATTTACCGTTTAGTAAACTGACGAAGTTGTACGGGAATTTATCGCGTCCAGTAAACTTATGAATCATCATCAATCACTTGTCGTCTCCCAAAATGAAGGTTGGCTGCAGTGGATCTTCAAACCTCTCTATCTTTAGGTTTAGTTGTACACAGACTGCTGTTCATCAATGTTTTGAGGTTATCTTCCCACTTGTATCGTTGTGTGCCTCTTGCTTGCCTGCTTTCAGTATGATTTTTACAATAAACCTGTATCTTGTAATATGGCTAAAAACTCTTTTTTTTTTCCATTCCCAAGTCTTCCTAGAACCTCTGTATTCAATAACATACGAGCCGTTCTTTTGTATATCTACCTCCCCATGGCACGTTATAAAAAAGCAGAGAAACTGCCGTAACGGAATTTTAAATGTACTATTTATATGGCTTACCGCCTGTTGACGTAAATATGGCTGGAACAACAGGTGGCCCGTGCCGATAGACAACAAGCATTACTGTGATTTAAATTGTGATTTGGGAATTTGCAAAATCGGAAACTTATTTATTATGTTCTGTGAAATGGTGAAGCAGCACTGTGGCTTATATATTGTTTTGTAAACTGATAAAATCGGACTATGAATTATGCTATGCTGTGAATCGATGAATTAACAATGAGATATATTTTCACTGTGTGTTGTGAAATTGCGTCATCATATATGTGGTGTCTCAGTATTCTGTGAATTTACGAAGATCTGACCCAAGACGCTGGTGATCACCAAATTTCATAAATGATGATATTGATGAACTGATGAAATAACATCGTGATTTATTGTGTACTGTCATTTTTTTTTTTTTTAAATGTCATTTACTGCCAATATAGTACCTTGCGGTGTATGGCAGGGAAGTCTTGAGCCTGAGAAATTAAGGCCTCTAGGCTAGTGCAGTCGCCGCTAACTGTGCAGGTTAGAGTTTTATTTTTTCGCCCGATAGAAAACAACTCCACACCTTACCGATTATGTGCCGTGAGCAGATGAAATATCACGAGAGAGAGAGAGAGAGAGAGAGAGAGAGAGAGAGAGAGAGAGAGAGAGAGAGAGAGAGAGAGAGAGAGAGAGAGCATGTGTGTTTTCGAGATTAAGAAGAAGCCTTATAATTTAGTGTACATTGTGATCTCTAGACATAGCACTTTAAGAAACAAAGATAGTAAACTGATTAGAGTCATTAGACGTAGACAGTCAACATTTTTTGGGGGCATGTTATGAGAAGAAATGAATTGGAGAACTTGGTGACAACTGGCAAGATCGAAGGGAAGAGACCAAGGGGAAGACCGAGAAGTAAATACCTGGATGGCTTGGTCACATGGCATGGTCGAGACAGGAACACGGAGCTGATCCACGACTCTGGTGATCGAGTGAGATGGCAGAACATGACCGCCCACGCTTATCGGCATGGCACATGATGGATGGATGGAGACATAGCACTTATATGTTTGTCTGCAGTGTGAATTGATGAAGTAGTAATAGCTTGTGCTGTATGCTGTGAATTGGTGAATTAGTCTTGTGATTTATTATGTGTGTGGGTGTGTATGTGTGGTTATGTGTGTGTTTTGCGGAATAAAGACAAACTGAGTTTTTAAGATAATTAATAGTCAAATGTGAAACAAAGGCAAATTAAGTATGCATTAAGTTTATGTAAACGGCTTCGGGCGGAATAGCGCAATTGGGAGGGTGCAAGCCTTATTCCGGTGTGACGAAATGCAACCTAAAGACTAAATGTCATGGCAGGGCAGACCAGGTCCTAAGCCTTGGTTGGTAACTGGGAAGCTTCGACTGGCGGACAGTTAGAGCATTGCTTTGCTGATCCGGCAGCTTCTGCGGCTGGTTTTGTTCCAGGCGTATTGGTGTCACCTTTCCTCTGGAGTAAACCGAGAGAGGGATCATGCTGCATGGGCAACACCTGGTCTCTAAATTCAGCCCAGGCTTTGTGTTATGGAGAGATAACCCCATTTTGCAAACTATCGTTTGTCAAGACGGCAAGGTGCCCGTCAGTGAAGTTTATTTAGCAGAATCAAGACAAATTAAGTTTTAAACATAATTAATAGTTAAGTGTTAAATAACGACAAATGAAACAGTAAGTAAGTTATTAAATCCTTAAGCGTGAATTAAAGACAACAAAGAGGAAAAATAAAGATCAATTCAGTGAAGTTAAAAAGTCTACTTAACCCTGAAATAAAACCATCGTACGTACTCAACAGAACAAATACTATAAACTTTCTTCTCTGAGCCTTGTCTTTCTTTGTGTCCCAAACGTCTTGTTTAAATATGCATGAAAACAGCAGGGGTGCTCCACGGGGACCTGTCACAACACAAAAACATACCATTGTTGACGTCTATATGCTACCGACGTGATCTCAAGCTGGCAAAAGTCACTCGTTATAAGAAACCAGAGAAACTCCCGTAATGGAATTTTAAATGTACTATTTATACGGCTCACTGTGTTTGTTGACGAGAAATATGGCTGGAACAACATGTGGTCCGTGCCGATAGACAACAAGTGTACAAAGAGTGAGGATAAAGTTTTTTTCGTTTTTTTTTTTCTGGAATAAACATTGCTTGTTTGCGCGACCTGCCGTTCGTTTGTTTTGTTTATTTGGTGTGGATTGCTGTGCCTATAAATATGCAAGCTAGAGACGATGAGATTGGATTTACATTTACAAATCCTATAATTGAAGAAGCTTCGCAGAATTCAAGAACCGGTTATGCAAAAGCGACGTTCCATGACACCAGGGGTATCCTATGAACTTTGAAGCCGATCTTTCTTACTTGAAGGTAGAGGCAGGGATATTCACATGGCCATGGTGCTATGGTGGTGAATTGTTCGGCTTGACAACAACTAGGTCAAGGCTTAATCGGGTGAAATGACCAGAACCTCGCCGTCTTTCGTGTGATCTTTATCTCACTATCGAAGTCTATATTTCTGGCTCTATCCATGTGATCTTTATCTCACTATCGAAGTCTGTGTTTTTGTTATTATCCATGCGATCTTTATCTCACTCTCGAAGTCTGTATTTATGTTTGTATCCATGAGATCTGTATCTCACTCTCGAAGTCTTTATTTATGTTTGTATCCATGAGATCTTTATCTCACTCTCGAAGTTTGTATTTATGTTTGTATCCATGAGATCTTTATCTCACTATCGAAGTCTGTATTTATGTTATTATCCATGCGATCTTTATCTCACTCTCGAAGTCTGTATTTATGTTATTATCCATGCGATCTTTATCTCACTCTCGAAGTCTGTATTTATGTTTGTATCCATGAGATCTTTATCTCACTCTCGAAGTCTGTATTTATGTTTGTATCCATGAGATCTTTATCTCACTCTCGAAGTCTGTATTTATGTTTGTATCCATGAGATATTTATCTCACTATCGAAGTCTGTATTTATGTTTGTATCCATGAGATCTTTATCTCACTATCGAAGTCTGTATTTATGTTTGTATCCATGAGATCTTTATCTCACTATCGAAGTCTGTATTTATGTTTGTATCCATGAGATCTTTATCTCACTATCGAAGTCTGTATTTATGTTTGTATCCATGAGATCTTTATCTCACTCTCGAAGTCTGTATTTCTTTTTCTGTCAATGTGACATTTATCTCACTATCGAATTATGTATGTCTTTTCTAACCATGTGATTTTTATCTCACTATAGAAGTCTGTAAATTCTGTTTCTATCCAAGCGATCTTTATCTCACTATCGAAGTCTGTATTTCATCTTCAATCCATGTGATTTTATCTCACTATCGAAGTCTATATTTCCATTTCTATCTACATGATCTCACCATCGAAGTCTGTAGTTGTGTTTCTATAAACATTATCTCACTACCGAAGTCTGTATTTCTGTTTCTGTCTACTTTATCTGACTACCGAAGTTTGTATTTCTGTTTCTGTCAACTTTATCTCACTATCAATGTATGTATGTCTGTTCTCTCCACTTTATCTCACTATAAATGTCTTTATCTCCCGTGTGTTGCCGGGGCCCATAAGGGAAGCAAAGAATAGCAACACTGCAGCCTACCACGCATGTCGTAAGAGGCGACTAAGGAGGCTTGATGGTTCCGTCGCCCTGCTACTGAGTGAGTGCGTGGCGCGACACTGTGAGCTGTGAGTTTCGTGTGAAATGCTTTTTAATCTGCCCGAGGTTTTTTGGAACGTGACTGCATGTTCGGAGCGATGGCGGAAGGCTATGTCCCAGAGTTGACCGGTTTTTGCCTTATGCAGAAATGCGTGGCTGCTGGGCTTCTGGTTGACTGCCACTACCGTCGACGATGAACTGTATTTCGTGGACTGTATGGGTGAACATCTAGGAAACATCCAGATGGGAAAATGACTGCTGATTCCATCAGAAATGAACTGGATGTTTTGTGAGGGACTATTGTGTTGACATTCTGGTGGCGGCATTATGCACAGAGATCTGTGCGGGCTGTTGTTTGTCGAGACTCCTGTCTTTTCCACTTTTCACATTGGGCAGTGGGGAGCATTTTGTGTGATATTCACTGGCACAGGAACGGAGCATAATGGGGACGACCCGTTGCTATGAGGTTGGAACTACGACTAACTAACTAACTAACTGATCAATGTCTTTATGTCTGTTCTCTCCACATGAGCTCACTATCGAAGTCTGTATTTCTGTTTCTGTACACTTTATCTAACTATCAATGTATTTATGTCTGTTCTCTCCACTTTATCTCACTATTGAAGTCTGTATTTCTGTTTCTGTCCACTTTATCTCATTGTCGAAGTGTGTATTTCTGTTTCTCTCCACTTTATCTCACTATTCCTGTCTCTTCAAGAATTTTATTTTAAGGCACCTTTTTCCGTTAATAAGCATTTCATGCCCACCCCCCTCCTTATTCCCTTGTTTCATATTTGTCCCTCTCTGTCTGTCTGTCCATATATCTCTCGCCTCTGCCCTAAATGAAGATTTGTTTTCATATCCTATTTACAGGACATCGCTTTCAACACCAGCACTGCTGTTGTTGATGTCTTGGCAAGTTTACGTTCAGTAGGTTGCCATTGCTTTCTGAACAATCGGCTACCATTCCATCACGTTAAAACCCAACGGTCTGCTGCCAAATCGGTTGTAGCTGTGTTTCGAACTCAGGTAAGCGGAATTACGAACTGCGTCTGTAACGCCTTTGCCACGGAGCCCGGCAAATGAAGATTACATGTACCAAATTATAATATAATCTTCCATATAATAATCTTCCCTACTGATTAAATTCCCCGCGTTCTCCCTCTGTCTGTCTTTCTCTCCCTTCTCCCATAGTCACCATTCAAGAATCTCCTTTTAAAAAAACTTTCATTCACGTTTCTCTTACTCCTCCTCCACAAATCTGTCGCCACACACATCACACACCTACTCCGATCCACCCACCCCCTGACTACCAACAGCTCCCGAGACACCAGCCTTCAGCGTCCCTGTGGGCGGAGTCTGGAGGCCAAGTGCGCATGTCAAACCGACCGGACTGCCTGGTCCCGCAGCAGTCGCCACACTTTAATCCACGGTTGTGTCTAGTTACCATGGGATTAATCCAACCACCCAGTGAGTGTTGTTTATCCAGCAGTATCCAGTGTGGATAATTAGGCATCATCACACGTAAGGATTAGTTTTATATGTTGTTGACAGCAAGAAATAGTGTAGGAGCTTGACCGCAGATTGTCGGTGTTTCATGTCTGCTCATTCTGCTTTCATTCCTGTCTTTCTATCTGTCCATCCAATTGTGTCCATCCAATTTGCCACTCTCGACTCTTACATTTCCTATGATCTATCTGTCTTTCCCGTGTGTTTGTTCTTTATGCATATGCTTACGAATCAGTCATGTCCTCAGTAACTTGTAAAAGCGAAAATTTGATATTTTAATTTTTTTTTTTTTTTAAATGTTGCATATCCCTAACAGGACGTTGCAGTCAACACCATCATTTTTCAGCTGCTGTTGATGTACTAGGCAAGTTTCTACGTTCAGTAGTTTGTCAATGCTTTCTGAACGACCGGCTCACATAACCCCGTAAGTTACCAGCGCGGCACGAACCGATGCCGATTCTCGCAGCTGCTGTTTTCCCCACGTGGATATACGGGATTACGAACAATGTCGCTAACTCCTTGGCCAGGAGGACCGGCAATATTTTCATTATCATAACCTTTTCATTATCACCCTTGCAATTAAATACGATTGTGTATTTGTGGATACAAAGTTTGTTGTATATCCTTGACAGGACGTAGCAGCAAATCCCAACATTTTCTGGCTGTTTGTGATTTCTTGGCAAGTTTACGTTAAGAAGTTTGCCATTGTTGCTGTTGCTTTCCGAACGACCGGAGCTCATACCAATGTATGAAAACCAACGCAAGGCGGCCTGTTTCCAAATCGCAAACAGCTGTGTTTCGAACGCGGTATACGGGATTACGAATTACGCCTGTAACTCGTTCACCACAAAGAACAACACCTTATAAACAATCACAGAACAACGGCAATATCATGTATATTAAAAACTGCATGTCTTTTACTAAACGTCGCAATCGACCCTGGCAATCATTGGCTGTTTGTGATAATTAAAGGCAATTTTACGTTCAGTCGGTTGCCAGTGCTTTCTGAATGGTCGACACGAATACCATAGTGAAAATCAACGAAAAGCGATCTGCTTCCAAAGAACCGCGGTTGTCTTCGAGCCCCATATGTCGAGATTGTGAATGTCTTTATATAGTTCGTCTCGTTGATCATCATGTCTGTCTACAGGACATCGAATCCCATATGTCGGGATTGTGAATGCCTTTATGTAGTCCATGGTGTTGGTCATTATGTCTGTCCATAGCCTTTCGTCTCGTGTGCTGCCAATAATTTCTGGTACTGATGTTTCTCCATGGAATGATGTCAAACTGTCCAGCATCTGCTCTTTTGTTCTTACCCGCCTCTCCTCCCCTCCAGTTTTCCGGGTGTGACGACATACTCCAGCTTACCCCGAATGTGGACTATCTTCTTCTGAAGCGTGCAATCAGTTTTCTTTCTGAGTTAACTTCTTTCTTTGCTCTTTCTATCCGTATATGGTGTTGTCATCATTCTTCTATAAAACCACATCTCCGCAGATTCTTTATAATTCCTTAATTGTCTGCTAATTGTCCACGATTCGCTTCCGTACATCAGGATTGGGATATATATGTACACTCTTAGAAGAATACAACTAGACACTCTCTTGTCTGGAACCCACAAGACAAACGAATTAACAGGAGGCCTAAACCCACGTGAAGAAGAGAATTCCAGAAAAAATTAAAAAAATTTTGGGGGGACATGGAGGGAGCGTTAGAGGAGAGTTATGCTGGAGATAGCATAAAACAGGACAGCTTGCCATAGTTTGGTTGATGGCCAATGCTCCTGTGGAAGGTAAAGGACAGAAGAAGAAGAAGAAGAAGAAGAAGAAGAAGAAGAAGAAGAAGAAGAATATAACTCTTCTATTTCCACGAATAACTGCTGACATACATTATTCAAGTCGTAAAACAGCAGAGGAGTGGCTGACCGAATGTCTAAGAACGATGTTTCTCCTTCAGGAGACCCACGTTCGAACCCTCGGTAAGGTGTGACTTTTTTTCTGTCCGGGGCAAATAGACAATCCCAACCTGCACAGTTCACGGCGACTACACTAGCCAGGCGGCCTTAATCCCTCAGGCTCAAGACCCCCCCCCCCCCCCTGCCCTACACTGCAAGGTACAATAGGCAGTAAAATGACAGTCGACAGTAAAACAACAAGGATGCGATATTTTAACATTTAATGACAGAAGCCACAAACAATAATGTTAACAGTCAAACTTCTCAAACATATACCCAGACTGTTATCTTCTTTGATGACCACGAGTTGTCTTTAGCATGGTCTCTGTTTCAGACGTGATTACACAGCCATTGCGCTGTTATTTTTTTCTGCCGCGCAATTTGTATATTGCTAACTATAGATTGTACAGTATGTAGTACATGGCCGGTCTTGGATTTATTTCATGGCATATGCGAAGTTGTACACTATCTGGTACCTGGCCGGGCTTTGACTTATTTCATGACTTATGTGAGGCTGTACTTTCAATGGTACCAGGCCTGTCTTTGACCAATTTCATGGCTTATGTAATGTTGTACATTTCTTGATTACGCGCTCTTTTAGACTAATTTCATGGCTTATGTGAGGCTGTACGTTACATAGTGCTGGACTTTTGCGCTAATTTCATTAAATATGCGAGGTTATACGCTGCATAGCGTTGGAACTGTTTTAAACTAATTTCATTTGGTATGTGAGGTTATACGTTTCGTTATGGTCGGCCGGGTTTAGACTAATTTTCCCCTGAAGCCTATATCAACACATAAACCCATCTACATTGTTCACGTGTTCCCAGCTTGGGGACCATAAAGTCTGTCTGAAATAGTACAAACATTTCTAGTATTGAGGTAGAGAACACTCAGAGTGAATCAGAAAGAATGAAAACAACCAGAATATACAGAAGAGTATAACCCAAACAACACCCGAACCCTTGCATATGAAACAGCAGAATTCTCAACAGAAAAAAAGAGGTGGCGGAATTCCCCTGAATCTAAAAAAATGGAGCAAAGAAAACACAGTCAATGGTGGCTGGACAATTCTCAAGTAATTTCAGAGCTGAGATATTGGTCTTGAAAAATGCAGCATAGATGCTGTTCGAACAGAAGCATACGGAGTTGTCTTCATATATGTGAAGTCGGTAGTTACAATAGTGAAAATATAAATAGTACAGTACCAGCAGATCTATGATCAGCACTCCGCGCACGTGTGTGTGTGTGTGTGTGTGTGTGTGTGTGTGTGTGTGTGTGTGTGTGTGTGTGCATGCATCATTTAAACCTAAACCCTGTAAAATGATAATGACGAATACAATGTTTACTATTTGTCACGTGACTTAGCCATAACGAAGTTTTGGTCTTATATTGCCTGCAATCTTGAAAGGAGTGACGAAGTAATATGACTGAGAAATAGAGCGTGGCAAGGCATCACTCACATACTCTCATTATAAATGGGGAAAAGTTAGTTGCACGTCGTTTTACATAGCGTCGCAGTCAGCCTCAGCATGTATTGTCTTTTTGTGATTTTCTAAGCAATTATACGTTCATTAGATTGCCATTGCTGTCCGACGGCCGACCCTCATATGATTGTGAAAATCCAAGCAAAGCGATGTGCTTCCACATCGCCTGTGGCTTACTTCGCATCTGACTTCGTCATTCCGACACTGTGTTTACTAGCACTAAGCCATAGACGCCGGTTAATGAATAACAGAACACACATGGTTGAATGAAGTCTGCTGTATGTCTCCTAATTCACATTACAAGTTTCCAGTTATGAAGTTCAGTGACATCACGCATTCATACCCCGCATTTCATTCATTCATTCATTCATTCATTCATTCAGTAGCATATCCTTTGCAGAACTTCGCTTCCATAACAACCGTCCGGATAACTTCTCAAACATAAGCAAAATGTCCCGCGTCCGATACACCCATCTGGAGATATCTGAACATCCTGCACCCATCTTCTCTTTGGCCTGCCTCTTCCTCTCTTCCCGGGCATATACCCCTCCATGATTGTCTCTCCAAACTTTCATGACGTTTAAAGTAATCAAAATATTTCAATTATCTTTGTTTTATCGTCTTTGGTAGCCAACCTTCTTCAGTATTCAGTTCTAGACGTATGGATTCATTTGTTCTTTTTATTTCAGTAATGGCTATCTCAAATTGTCAACTGATTGAAGTTCGACAAGTTCGCACACAGGGCAAACCCATCTAAGCTCCGTCTACCACGGCAAATGCCGTAAGGTGTAGATGTTCATCTCTCCAGCAACAGGCTAGTTGTAAACACATGACATTGTTCCTCTCATTCACTTCTTCTTGTCAGCCCTACTTTTAAGTCCACGAAATTCGTGGCGTACTTTATTACGCAAGGGTGCAATCACTTGTGAAGCAACCAGGACTGCAAGAGCTGTGAAGAAAAGACTGGACTGAAAAACCATTGGAGAAGATCCTCCTCCTGGAACGTCAAGCATTTTTTGCCCACATTGTCAAAGAACATTTCGAGCCAAAATAGGCCTTATCAGCCATCTTAGAACTCCATACCTTCAACCCCACTGGATGAAGTGAATGGTCATCATCATTCTTGATGGACAAACAACATAACAACATACTTTTAAGTCCCAAGCCAAGTTCACACATCCTTATATATGTAGTTTCATCTGTCATATTTTCAACTAGCATTCGTTCATCGGTAGTCTTTAGAATATGCTCCTTATCCGTTGTGATTATCCTAACTTCTTGCGCTCGTCTACTTCTGTGTCGTTCGTCCGACATATTTTGTTTTAGACGTAATTGTGTTGTGGAAATTTACAGCAGCGCTGCGAAATTTGCGTCTTTCGGTCGACACATCCGACTTGAGAGGGCATTTGTTGACCGGGTTAGCCCTCCCGGTACTGGCGCTCTGATCCACGGGTCTGTGATTGGATAACTCTATCACATTTTGTAGGTCTGAGAGCAAAGGAGGAATAGGTGGCCAATCTTTCCCCCACATTGACAAGCGACGAGTCTAGGCGTCGACCCCGCGTCCGAACGTGTTCATGACATTACCAGCATAATTCGTCAACAACTTCGCGGCGCGTCCGCCCCTGGTGCCCCCGCCTCTGGTGCTCTAGTCGCTAATAAACCTGTTAGCTCGATACCTGCTGTCGCGATACGCCTGCCCATTTGGTTTTAAATGTTTGAGGCTGGCGGGTGGTTACTGGTAATTTGATTAACGATGTCTACAGTCTAAAGTTCTTGCAAGTGGCTCACACTCAAACCATCCGGATCGACGCTCTGAAGGTGCTGAACACAAATGCACAGCTGCAGCCGACGTAACTACTCTATTCCACCGTGATGGACAACCCACAACATATCTCCAGCCAGCAGATGTCCCACTCACTTTCGTTCAAGGCGCAAATTACAGTTTCACTGTAGACGATATGTATGGTGATCCCCTCTCTCTCAAACTTTCAAATCTGTGTCTAACTGGTAGTCAACTGTATGGTACTTGTAATGTGTGTTCTGTACACCGGCTATCTGTCGACACTACTTCTAGGTGTAAATCTTGTGGCTGGAAAACTTGGTGCATCTTATTTCAGAGCTTGTTTTGGAGCTGTCAACTGATATTGGGTTACCGCTTTTCTCTCCCATGCCTAAATGCACGTTACTCTTTCTTTTCACCTAAGCAACCCTTACTGATGTAAGTGTGTCGTCATATTTAACCCTTTCACCGATTGTGTTTCCGTGTACGCTACATGTGTTGAATCTGTCTGTACTATGGCACTCGCACTCCTGAATGCCCCGGACAGTATATTCATATAGTAGAAGTGGCAATGCTTGGTATCTATTCACGCCACTTCTATCTATGTTGGACTGTGCACACCACAGGCTGATTGTTCTAGTAACTTTATTAGCAGCTATCCACCCCTTAGCTACGGTGATCACCTCTAGCTCCATCATCATCATACTGTTCGGCCCTTCTCAGATTATACAACCGTCATAAGTCAGCAGGCCGAATAGATAAGAGCGCTTGTTCTTAAACATCCGGTGTGCTGATGTTGAAGTAGCGGGTTCAACATCTACACCGATCAGCTGGACTAAAATGTTGACTTCTCGTCCTTGAATTGGGGACTAAATTACAAGTACCTCTGGAGTCCGCGTGCGTTCGCCTCATGGCGAGGGACACTTGTAATGGGGAAAGCTAATTCATACGCAAATATCAGTCCTTTGGACTAGAAGTTGTAGCACACGTATGGACTACGCTTGATTTCAAAGTGAGCGAACATAATTTTTAAAAAACATACAACAGTCAGGTTTATTTTCCCTCTCGCCCAACAACATCGTCCTTCCACAAGGGAACGATGCTGCTCGAATGTTGAGATCCGACCCCCAAAACACTTACAACCTGCTGTCTTCCTGCTACATAACATGCTCTCTGATACCCAGTTCTTCCATTTCTCACCTGTAAGCACCCAGCACTAACTTCAAGCTGTTCATCTTGTCACGTGTAGCAAACTTTCCCTTGACCTTTCTCACTCTCCCGCCCACTACCCAAGTCCATGTGTAACCTCGCGAAGAAACGCAACACCCGACCTCTGACCCGTAAATGTGCATAAAATTGCCAACAAGTAAACAAGACCCCGTGTTTTTCAGCGTGTTGGAGACAATTTGTGCTCTTCTTGTCTGTATACGTGTTGACTAGATAATTATTCTTGCTGCAGATTGTATACTTTTATACTACAGTATTTCCTCATTTGTGTCTTGGTGGCGTAGTGACTAGACACTCATGTCAGCCCAGTGATCTTGCGTTCGATTCGCAACGGGGCGGATTCTTATTTGTAAAATTGACAGGGCTCCTATTTCGACCCAGCCTAAATGGGCACCAAGAAATGTTTTGGGATATAAAGGCGACCGGTGGGATAATGACCAAATGTCCTACAGAGTACCCTCTGGTCTATAAAACTATGGATCTAGAGCTGTATGCCAAAAGTGTCTAAAGATGTATAAAAGGGTCCTTGACATTGTTTCTTTTCCCCCTTTGAATCACATTTTTAAACTATGGTATTACTATGTCGCCGGTCTCCCTGGCGAAGGAGTTAAGGACGCTGTTCGTAATCCCGTATACTCACGTACCAAACACAGTTGCGCGAGATTCGGCAGCGGATCGCGTTGCATTGGTTTCTTACGGAAAGGTATGTGAGCCGATCGTTCAGAAAGCAATGGCAATCTACTGAACGTAAAACTTGCCAAGACATCAACGGCAGCTGAAAATGCTGGTGTTGACTGCAATGTCCTGTAAATAGGATATGCAGAAAAAAAAATTTAAAAAAAAAACACTACCATGTTGCGTACACATATAAGGACATGTCCTGAGAAGTAAAGGCGGTAGATGTGATACCAACTACCACATCACCCAGTCAGTGATGTTTTACCTGTACAGATATGGGTCTAGCTCCATATGCCCACATGTGGTTTAGGCTTGTAAAGGGCGCGTTTACTTTTTTGAACGCTTTACTTATTACTATGTTCATCGTCATGTGACGTGCCGGTAAGCGTGGTGGGTGGTCATGTTTCCCTATCTCACTCGATCACCAGAGTCGTGGATCAGCTGTGTTCTAGTCTCGAACATACCATGTGGCCAAGACATCCAGGTATTTACTTCTCGGTCTTCCCCTTGGTCTCCCCTCCTCGATCATGCCAGTTGTCACCAAGTTTTCCAATTGTTTTCTTTTCATAACGTGACCAAACAGTTTTGACTGTCTACGTCTAATTTCTCTAATCAGTGTACGATTTTCATCTGTTTCTTGTAGGACTTGGTCATTGGTTTTTCTGTCTGTCCATGGTATTCTTTGCATTTCCCTCAAAAACCTCATTTCTACAACCATTATATGTTTGCCAGTCTGTCTGCTCATTGTTCACGCTTCATATCCATACAAATGCAAAGGTTCTATGTAGCACCTCAACCCTCTTTTTCTCGGTGCAAATTACATCTTTTTGTTGGCCAGTATATTTCCATCTTGCTAAAGGCTACATTCGCCATGGCGATTCTTGTTCTACTCTCGTCAAGGCATCGCCCATCAGATGTTATGACTGTTCAAAGACCATTGTACCGATTCACTTGTTTAAGAATATTCCCATATACTATGTTGCGTATGCTTATAACGATTTATGTGTGTGCTTTAACAGTTGCAATGACCAGAAGATCTGGTCGACACTCAGTTCTCTGAAGAAAGGCCAGGCAAGCATTTAATTGTAACTGATACCATTCGTATTGGGACTCTTCGCTGGTTCTTGAAGATGAAGAAGTATCATGCGTGGGGATATTCCGAGGTATATCTTAGTCAGATATATCTGAGCTGTCGTATAAAAGTAGAAGGTACTTACTACCTGTTATCTGTTAACTGTTATCTGTTAACCCGACACCCTTGTGCCAATACATTGTGCCAATTGCTTCGGTAGGAGTAGTCCGAGTAGCGCCATTGGGAGGACACAAACTTTATCCTGGTGCGAGGTTATACAACCCAAAGACTAAATGCCATGGCAGGCAGACCAGGCCCTAAACTTTGGTCTGCATCTGATCTAGTATCGAAACTCAGACAGATGTGTGCTATGGAGAGGTATAAATGTATCCATGGCCTTACTGCCGTGAGTTGTAATTATGCCTTTGTTGAAGCACAGTGTAACAATCTATCGTCTGTCAAGACAGAAAAGTGCCAGTATATTGTATTTTTATTATTATTGCATTAATTCATTTTATATATTATTTATATATATTGTAGCACAGTAAATTGCTATGCATTATTATTTCTCGTTTGGTTTAAATTGTTCTTTGACAATCTCGTATTTCTGTGTTTCTATAGCTATATAGTTGATTGAAGTATGAATTTGTTACCGCAATATTTGTTTATAACAACCAGTACTAATTATTTCTATCTAAGTATCTATCTATCTATCTATCTATCTATCTATCTATCTATCTATCTATCTATCTATCTATCTATCTATCTATCTATCTATCTATCTATCTATCTATCTATCTATCCATCCATCCATCCATCCATCTATCTATCTATCTATCTATCTATCTATCTATCTATCTATCTATCTATCTATCTATCTATCTATCTATCTATCTATCTATCTATCTATCTGTCTATCTATTTATCTATCTATCTATCTATCTATCTATCTATCTATCTATCTATCTATCTATCTATCTGTCTGTCTGTCTGTCTGTCTGTCTGTCTGTCTGTCTGTCTGTCTGTCTGTCTGTCTGTCTGTCTGTCTGTCTGTCTGTCTGTCTGTCTGTCTGTCTGTCTGTCTGTCTGTCTGTCTGTCTGTCTGTCTGTCTGTCTGTCTGTCTGTCTGTCTGTCTGTCTGTCTGTCTGTCTGTCTGTCTGTCTGTCTGTCTGTCTGTCTGTCTGTCTGTCTGTCTGTCTGTCTGTCTGTCTGTCTGTCTGTCTGTCTGTCTGTCTGTCTGTCCGTCCGTCTGTCCGTCCGTCCGTCCGTCCCGTCCGTCCCGTCCGTCCGTCCCGTTTCGTCCATCCGCCTGCCTGCCTGTTTAGTAAGGGGACCACTTCCAACGTGTATCCCTCAAAGTCATATATTGATGATTTTTTATAGTGGTTATTCTCACTTTCTCTCGGGGTCGGCCTCTACTACGATACAAAGATGCGTGTAAGCGGGACATTATTGATACAGGCATTGATAATGCACATTGGGAGCAAATCGCCGCCGAACGTGTTGCTTGGAGGGCAAATATCAGAAATGGAATAAAGCAAAGCAGAAAATGATTGCAGATAAGGTACACACTGAGCGCGTGTGAAGTAAGGTGGTGCGTGATGGTGAAACTGACAAAGTGTTCACATGCACATTGTGGACGCACATTTACAGCGCGAATTGGTCTGATCAGTCACATTCGTCACCGCCATTGGTTGTAATTATTAAGCCTTTTTGAAGCACAATGCAACAAACTATTGTCTCTCAAGTTAGCGATGTGCCATTAATTGATTCCCACTTTCTTCTTTGGGAATCTGCTGTAAAAACCTGGGGATACAGAATTAATTCTGGTAAGTGTACAGAGAGAGTGGAGCGGCTGGAAGAGTGGCTAGAATGTCGGGCTCTCCTTGGGGAGACCCGGGTTCGAATCCTCGGTAAGTCGTGGAGTTTTTTTCTGTCCGGCAAAAAGAAAACTCTAACCTGAACAGTTCGCGGCGACTGCACTAGCCAGATGGCCTTGATTCCTCAGGCTCAAGCCACCCCCCCCCCCCCCCCCCCCCCCCAGGTTCCATAGGCAGTAAATGACAGTTATTACAGTACAGAGGGAATTATAAATTATGACATTAAATATGCCATAGATACTGATGCCTGCATGGAATGTATAGTTTAAAAAGTTAGTTGCATGTCATATTAAAGAACATTAAGTCTCAAGATATACTATGCACTACAACATCTACTAAAATCAAAGGCGCTATCTCGTAACACCAAAATCACAATAGACAAAACACTCATCAGACCAGTTGTGCTGTATGGCTCTGAAACCTGGAGTACAACGAAAGGAGACGAAGCCTTGTTACAAACCTTTGAGAACAAAATTTTAAGACGCATCTTTGGACCCATTAGGGATACACAAAGTGGAGAGTGGAAAAGAAGAAGTAACAAAGACATTTATGATCTGTTTAAGTCCCCGCTAATCACTGGTATCATGAAGGCTAATAGACTACAATGGCTGGGGCATATAGAAAGAATGGAAGATAATAGGGAAACAAAACTCGCTTACACTCAGGAAATAAATGACCGTAGACCCCGAGGTAGACCAAGAAGACGGTGGAGAGATAATACATGTACAGACCTACAAGCACTTGGAATCAACGACTGGCAAGAGAAGGTCCTCCAGAGAGACGAATGGAGACGGATTGTATCTGCAGCAAAGAACCTCAATGGCTGGGAACGCTGAAGAAGAAGAAGAAGAAGAAGAAGAAGAAGGCTCAAGACCACCCACCCCCACCCCTGCCATACGCCATTGATATATAGTCAGTAAATGGCAGGTTTTTTTTTTTTTTTTTACAATCAACCCCAGCATTTTTGGGCGTCCGTCCGTCCTGTCGTGTGTCAGTCTTTCCGACCGTCTATCTCTGTCTGCCTGTTTGTTTTACCACAGTCCTTTCTTCCCCAGTTGTCATTTCTTTTTTTCTCTCTCTTGAGGTTGGTCCGTCAGTCCGGTGTGTCTGTCCGTCTACCAGCCTGCTCGTTTGTTTAGGTGCTCCGTATTTCTAACATAAACTTAGACAGTAAAGATAGAAACAGACGAGCTAAAAGAAAAACTCTCACTCAAACACTCACAATGACATCAACACAGCCACTCGGCTTAGGCTCGGCGTGAATAGACTTATAATGAGTAGATGAAATGATAAATGCACAGACGCAATCATAACCTCATTTTTTAAAGTATTTAACACGAGTCTCACCGAGAACCTCCAACAAGGACATCTGGTTATATTTAGGCTAGGGTGATAACTAAAGCATAACATTTGTGTTGATAAATAAAACATAACATTTTTGGGGTTTAAGACGTGGGGAAAACAGGAGGCGTAATCTCTAGCAATCTCAGGCATATCTCTAACTCGAAATGGAATGTTGCACACGCGCAACGGTCACTTGTCTCCCCTTTCAAGTGTTTCAACGGCAAAGGAAACGAAGATCCCTGAACGAAGATCTCAGATTATTGAATGAGAAAGAAGGAACATGACAAAGCTAACCCAATGACAGATATTGAGTTATTTATTCTTCGTCTGGCATCTATCTATCATCGGGGCATAGATTCCCAACCAGTTGACAACAAACAATACTATCCTTTTCGATCTCCTGTACCTTCCTTCGCCAACCATTTTCTAGCACTAGGGTCGGCCAGGATCGCAATGGGAATATTCCAGAAATAAAAGACAGTGATAGTCCCAAAGCAGACTACTGTTAGAGAGGGAAGTGTTAGGATTTCACATATTCTGAGTCATATACTAGATATAAGGTGTAGTGGTCAGTCCCCATTGCTACCGGTGTCAAACATGGACGTTATCCAAATCACATTTACGCAAAATCAACCCTGAGAGACGAGATATTTGAGAAGAGCTGCCAATATAACTACTCATGACGGAGTTAGAAATGATGTTATCAGGCAGACCGTGGGATCAATACTTTGTGCCACGTATATTGAAAGGCAGAAGATAAAATGGTTTGGCCAACTCGTTAGAATACAACACTATCAACTACCAGCACTGGCCCTATATCGAAGAACATCTGCTGCGAGAGCAACAGGGCGCCCGAGAAGAAAATGGATTTCACGACACAAAAGACATTTATAATCACACGGAATGACACTATCCAGTGCCACCCATCGAGCGCTGGAACGTCAATTATTCCTCCCCAAGACTCTTGCCGGCAAAAGTGAAAGGATGATGATAGTCAGTTCTCTTCCGTATCACTTTTCCTTGCCAGACAATTGTCAGATAATGCTGGACATGATCTGGTTTCCACTTTATGGAGAGGGGTCGACCCCAGTGGGAAAACATAATCCAGCCTCTACTGGGAAGTCAACCTAGACTTACTAACTACTTGTACATTAACATCAAGGTATGATATGCCCGCCAGCTTGGGCGGTCATGGTTAGACTTCAGGCAAAAACTGCGAGTCTGGCTCCTGAAGAACACCCCGCCTGGTATTCTTGTTTGCGCGAATTGTACAGATCTTTGTGTTTATAATTACTGCATCGTTGTCGACCCACGTATGTTTCATCATCATGTGTCATGCCGCTAAGCGTGGGCGGTTATCTTTCGCAATCTCACACGATCTAATTTGGTCTCGATTTTGCCATGTGAACAAAGCATCCAGATATTTACTTCTCTGCCTTCCCCTTGTGATTTGGTAGCGCCATCACATTGTGTAGGCCTCGATGCACAGTATGACATTATTTGAGCAGGTCACTACAAGATTTCCTATCCACCTGTCTGCCCACCAACCTACCTACGTTCCTACCTACCTACCTACCTACTCGCACGCCCGCCCACCTGCCCGCCTGCCTGACTGCCCGCCCCCTGCCTACCTACCTGCTACCTGCCTACCTACCTACCTACTTACCTACCAACCTGTCTATCTAGAAACCTGCATGCCTACCTACCTACCTACCAACCTACTTATCTACCAACCTACTTGCTTACCTACCTACTTACCTACCTACCTACCTACCTTTCTACTTATCTACTTATCTACCTACCTACCTACTTATTTGCCTACATGTTCGCCTACCTACCTACCTACTTATCTACCTACCTACCTACCTATCTACTTATCTACTTATCTACCTACCTACCTACTTACTTGCCTACCTATCCGCCTACCTACCTACCTACCTACCTAACTACATGCCTGCCCACCTATCAACTTACTTACCTCCCTGCCTACCTACCTATCTACCTACCTGCCTGACTGCCTGGTTGTCTTTCTCTTTCTCTTTGTCTACTGGTATAATTGTTCATTATAATTGTTCATTATAATTGTTTAACTATAACTGTTCATTATATATGTGTGTGCGTGTGGGAAAGAGAGAGAGAGAGAGAGAGAGAGAGAGAGAGAGAGAGAGAAAATATGGTGGCAGAGAGAGTGAGAGAGTGAATGTGTGTGTGTATGCACGTGCATGCTTGTGTGTGGATAGAGTGAATTGAGAGAGAAATGGTGAGGGAATGTGTCAGTGCATGCATTCGTACGTGTATGTGTGAGAGTGTGTGAGGGAGTGTGTGCGTGCGTGCGTTCATGCGTATGTGTATGTGTGAGAGAGTGTGATTGAGAGAGTGAGTGTGTGTGTGTGTGTGAAGGATTGTGTGTGTGAGAGAGAGAGAGAGAGAGAGAGAGAGAGAGAGAGTAAGTGAGTGAATGAGTGAGGAGTAAATGAGTGAGAGAGTGAGTGTGTGTGTGTGAGTGAGTGAATGAGTATTAGAGTGTGTGTGTGTGAGTGAGAGAGAGTCAAAGAGTGAGTGAGTGAGTGCGCTAGGGTAAGTGAAACATTGTGTGATAGCGTGAGGGTGTGTGTCTGTCTGTGTATGAGTGAGAGAGAGAGAGAGAAAGAGAGAGAGAGAGAGAGAGAGAGAGAGAGAGAGAGAGTTAGAGATAAAGTGAATGAAGATGGACAGAGTGAATGAATGAGGGAGAAATAGTGAGTGTGAGAGAGTGAGCGAGCGAGAGAGAGAGAGAGAGTGACAGTGGGAGAGTTGATGTTTTAGTGTGTGTGCGTGCGCATGCGTGTGAGTGTGTGTATATGAAAGAATACAGAGAGAGAGAGAGAGAGAGAGAGAGAGAGAGAGAGAGAGAGAGAGAGAGAGAGAGAGAGTTGAACAGACGCATGTCATGTAACACGCATGTTATGTAACACGCGAATCCATATGTTTATGTATTCTCATCTGTCATATTATCAGTTGAATACCATTTGATTTTATCATGTGTAATATAAACTTATGTACATTGCCGTAGTCAGTGAGTGTGAATGAGAGACAGAACGAGTGAGCGTGAGAGTGAGTGTGTGTGAGTGTGTGTGTGTGTGTCTTCTCTGTGTGTATCTCTGTGTGTGGGAGCATCGCTATTTTTTACGTCACACACTGTATATGTACACATTTTTCTCCATGTTTAACATTTTTATGAGACTGCTCACGACAATTGTCAGTGTATGTGTGTGATTAAAGTGTGGGAGTTTGTTCATACTAGTTTCAATGCTCACGTGAGGCATTTTGTATGTGTCTAGATGTGAGGATGTGTGAGTGTGTGTGGAGGATGTGTGTGAGTGTGGGGATATGTGTGTGTGGGGGAAGTGTGGGTGTGTGGGTGGGGGTATGCGTTTGGATGGGTTGGGGTGTGTGGGTGTTGGTGGGTAGTGATATTTGTGGGTGTTGGTGGGATGTGTTGATGGATGTGTAGGGGTGTGAGAATGGGTGTGGGGGATGTGTGTATGGGTGGAGGATGTGTGTATGGGATGGGTGCGGGGGATGTGTGTTTGGGTGGAGGATATGTGTGGGTGGGTGGAGATGTGTGGATGGTTTGGGGAAGTATGTTTTGGTGGCCGGGTTGTGTGGGTAGGGGATGTGTGTGGGTGGATTGGGGATGTAAGGGTGGATGGGGAGAAGTGTGTGGGTTTGGGATATGTGTGTGGTGTGTTGGTGGGGGATATTTGCATGATGTGTGGATGGGGGTATGTTTGTGGTGGTATGGGTGAGGATATGTGTGTGGGTGGGGGATAGTGTGTAGTGTGATGGGTGCGGGGAATGTGTGTATGGGTGGGGTATATGTGTGGGTGGTGGGGGTGTGTGGGAAGGGGATGTGTGCGTGGATGGGAAATGTGTGGGTGGGGGTGTGTGAGTGGCTTAGGGATGTGTAGGTGGGTGAGTAATGTGTATGTGTCGGGGTGGGATGCGTGCGTGGGTGGAGGATGTGTGTGGGTAGGGGTATTGTGATCGAGATATGTTTGGTTGGGGGTGGGTGGGTGGGGGTGTGTGAGTGCGTAGTGGAGGATGTGTGGGTGAGTGAGTGTGTGTTGGTGGATGGGTGGGGAATGTGTGTGTGTGTGTGTGTGTGGGGAGAGGTGTGTGGTGTGTTGGTTGGGGATATGTGTGTGGTGTGTGGGTGGGGTATGTGTGTGGATGGGGGATTTGTGGTGTGTGGGTGGGGTATATGGGGTGGGTGGGGGTGTGGAATGTTTTGGTGAGGGATATGTGTGTGTGGTGCGTGGGTTGGGAATATTGCGTGGTAGAGGATTATGTGATGTGCGGGTGGGGGATGTATGTGGTGGAGGATTGGGTTAGAGCATGTGTGGGTGGGTTGAGGATGTATGTGTAGGTGGTGGGGTGTGTGTGAGTGGATCGGGGATGCATAGGTGATTAGGGAGATGTGTGTGTGTGAGTAGGGAGATGTCAGTTGGTGGGGATGTGTGTATATATGGTTTGGGGATGTGTGAGTGGATGTGCGATGTGTGGGTTGGTGAGAGATGTGTGTGCGTGGGTGGGGAATATGCGGTCGATGGAGGTGTGGCTGGGAGGATGGGTGGTTAGGGTGTGGGTGGGGAGAGGATGTGTGGGTTAGGATGTGTATGTGGGTGGGCGAGGGATGTGTGGGTTGGTGGGGGATGCTTGTGGGTGGCGAGTGTGTTTGGGTTGGGGGAACTGGTGAGGGCAGTGTGAATGGGTGGGGGATGTGCGGGAGGGGGATAGGTCGGTGGGTGGGGTATGTATGTGTTCCTGGGTGTGTGTGTGTGTGTGTTGGTAGGTGAGGGTGTGTGTGTGGGGGTGGGGTGATGTGTGGGTAGGTGGGAGATGGGCCTCATAACATGGCAATTTATCTTGTTTATGTTTACAACATTAATTTGACAATGTTTATTTTTCTTCCTATGTGAATGTATAATGCTCTTGATGAACGAAAGATTAGTGATTGGAAGGGCCGAATGTAAGACGGGCGTGCGTGCCCAATTTGTGACCCTTTTAAAATAAAGTTGATTTGATTTAATTTGATTTGATTTCTATCTGACCACCCACTCGTCACTCTCTTTTTCTGTCTCTCAGTCGGTATATGTACATGTCTATCTGTTTGTTATTTGTTTGTCTTGTGATACCCCATCACACACACACAATATGTTAACCTATGTATGTGAATACCATTGCAGGTACCACAGTCTGCAGCATTGCTTATTCTTGCCTGAACTACTTCAGGGATTCACGTCTCTGAGAACTTGCACTGCATCAGTTTAATTTGATACAATCCCTCAGTTGATTACATTGTAACAAACACTAACGGAACTCGTTGCTAAGTTTGTCTGTTTAACACTGTTGGTGCTGCAAATTTTGGCCATTGCTGATGGCCGCTAAGAAGTCACGTTCATCAAGCCACACCTATGCCATGGTGTCACGTCTGCCCAGACATCAAAATAGTTTTGTCACAGCTGCTTAAAGACAACAGTCACGTTTTTGATTATTTCTAGAGAAGTGTATCAAGTTTGCTGAGATTTTTAGAAAACCTGTAGAAAGTCTCGTCACGTTTACTGAGACTTGCAGACAGTCTTGTTCCGTCTACTGTTAATTGTACACAGTTGTTTTACAGTCTACTCAGACTTCAAAACTGACTTTGCTACGCTTACCAAGGCTTCGAGACAATCTTGTCACGTCTACTGAGACGTATAGACAGACCTGTCTCGCCTTCTGAAATTTGTAGACAGTTTTGTCACATCAACTGCGACTTCCAGACAGTCTTCTTACGTCAGTTCAGACTTCTAGACTGTCGTGACACGTCAGCTGAAACAGCATCACATCTTCTTATTCGTTTGAAGCCTTTTCGCGTCAAATTCAGAAAATTTTCGGCCAAACAAGAAACTTCAGTTGCAAATTTAGCACAATCATCGCTATCCTTGTCGACGACATCGGCAGCGGCAAGGTACACGTCCTAGCATGCACCAGTTTAGACGGAAGTTTCGTCATGAAGAACGCCTGGTCACGTGACAGCCATGGTACTCTGGGATAGAGGACTGCTTTTACACCTTTATTTGCTTCTCCTCAGTGTGCAGGATCTCGCGGGATTCTTCGGGTGAGTCTGCGTTCTTCACACACATACACACGCACACGCACGCACACACACACACACACACACGGACATACAAATGCACAAACACACATATGTATGCACACACGCACGCATGCACGCGCGGACACACACACGTGCACGCGCACACATACATAATGCATAACACACACACACACACCCACTCACACACACACTCATATATATATATATATATATATATATATATATATATATATATATATATATATATATATATATATATAACATTACTTACTGCCAATTTATTTGTATTAGTTTTATTTTCATACCTTATTTTAGGAGTGTCTTTTGACTCATGCGAGAGTGTCTTTTAGCTTGTTACAGGAGTGTCTTTAGTCCGTTACAAGAGTGTCTTTTAGTTTGCTTAAGAGTGTCTCTCCAACTTGTTTTAAAGGTGTCTTTTAA
Source organism: Cepaea hortensis (assembly GCA_963921405.1). NCBI lineage: Eukaryota > Metazoa > Mollusca > Gastropoda > Stylommatophora > Helicidae > Cepaea > Cepaea hortensis. Next base: position 48,471,965 of record OY992879.1, read on the forward strand.
CTCATTACATATTTGTCTTTAAAGTTTTTACAGGATTGTTTTTTTAGCTTGTTTAAGAGTGTCTTTGCAGCTTGCTTTGGGAGTGTCTGTGCATAAACATAACTCATCTGTTAATGTTAGATGCTCAACGACAGTTTTGATGATCTAATTGGACTTAATCGTCCATGCCTATCGGCAGGACGCTTGATGTTGACCTAATTGGCCTGACCCCAAACCGTGCCAGTTTACATGAGTAACTTACCCGGGAAGGTTAACCTGATCAACAAATACCCAAAGAGGTCGGATGTGTCGGCCGAAAGGCGCAGATATCGCGCTCTGCTGTAAACAGACACAAAGCAATTACGTCCAAAACAAACATTTGAGCCAAGCGAAGAAGAAGAAGAAGAAGAAGAAGAAGAATGAAGAAGAAGAAGAAGAAGAAGAAGAAGAAGAAGAAGAAGAAGAAGAAGAAGAAGAAGAAGAAGAAGAAGAATGTGAGTAACTTTGTTAAAACAAGTTCCCTTTTTTAACGCCAGGCTGACCTCGCGAGAACCAATACTTACTCTCAATCCCACATTCGACGAGAAAATGCGCAACCTTCAGCAAGGTCAGAAGGTCACCTCCGTTGACCTGTGCAACATGCTGGTCCTGCAAAAGAAGCAGAAGCGGCAGTGCAGCCGGGGCAAAGGTGTTGCCGAGACCCTGGTGAGGGCCAGCCGCTTGTCTGCCATGGAGTGCCAACACCAGTTTCAGAACGAGCGCTGGAACTGCTCCCTTGGGGATTACCGGAAACATATTCTTCGGAAAGGTAAGTCTCCGTGTCGTGTAGTTTGACTGTTGTTGTTTTTCTTCGTCTTCCTTTGGAGGCGAGAGCGTCAGACCTAGTTATAAGCCTTACAGTGTAAACGACAGCGACCACGAATGGACGGTGGCCAGGGGAAGCAGGATCAAGCACGCGACACAAGGTACAATAGAAGACCCAGAATATACGAAAACAGACCAAGACCAAGACGAGATCTCTTGAGGTAGGATAACGGCTGGTAAAACTTTCTGAAGCAAACAGCACCATAAAACGGGGCGGGAACACAATTACGCCAGGCCTTAACAAGTGTGCGACTCTGTCCAGACATGTAAAAGCACAAGAATGAAACGAACACAATGACAACAAATCAGAAGCAGATATACGCATCTATATTTACGAAAGAAGAAGTACGAGATACACCATAAGGGCCCCGACTATAACGAAATCGATTAGTCAACTGTTGAATGGGGCCATGTGTCCCAAGAATTTGAATTTGAAGTTGGACTTTGGCATGCATTTGTGGAAAGTTTACTTCGTATTGATACATTCTATTCACGGTAACAGACTAGTTATGCGCGGGTAGATATTCTTTCCTAACAATGTTGCCACGGCGGCGGTTTTACTGTCTACTTTTTGTGATTACCAACTGTGGTGGCAGTTTTAACGTGTACGATTTTCACGCGGGACCTTCTATTTTTCGCCCTTATTTGAGCAGGCTAGGTATTCTCTCACAATACAAGATAAATTATTACATACGCGCAGCTCTTGGGAAAGTGTCTTATGCTGAGGTCGGATCCAGCATAGGCGACACACAGCCTTCTCCTGCCCCGAGAGCGGGATCGTTTCTGAGTAGAACCACATACCGATGTTGACGTGGGGCAAGGGCGATACACCAAACAAGATGTACTCGTGGGTTCAGGTGTATGGAATTCATGACTAGTGGATTCAGTTGTATAAAATTCCCAACTAGTGGATTCATGTAAAAGATATACATGACTAGTGGTTAAATGTACATGATATACCTGACTAGTGGTTTCAGGTAGATGAAATACCTGAACGATAGTTTCAGGTAGATGGTATACTTGACTAGTGGTTACAGGTAGAGGGTATATCTGACTAGTGGTCTCAGGTGGATGATATACCTGACTAGTGGTTTCAGGTAGATGCTATACCTGACTAGTGGTTTCAGGTGGATGATATATCTGACTAGTTGTTTCAGTTTAATATTAGATCTGAGAAATGGTTCAGGTTTACGACAGGCGTGGGTAGTGTGTTTTTTTTTTTTTTCATTTTTCCGTTCGCTCGCTGTAAACTCGAGCGTGGTCCACAGTGGACTGATGTTTCCGGGAGTGGGCCAGCTTTCCCTATTGCCAGTGTCTCCCACCATCAGGCGACCCCACTCCGACTTCTAAGGTACTTATAATTTACATTCCTAAGTAAAGGACGTCTGTGGCTGGTGTCTGTGGCGAAGATGTAACGAACGCGATTCGCAATCCGTGTTCAAAATCAGCTGTAAGCGATTTTGAAGCAAACCGCCTTGTGTTGATTTTTAGCAGTGGTAAGAGCGTCGGTCTTTCAGAGAAAGCAATGACAAACTATTGGAAGTAAAACTTTACCAGTAAAATCACAAACAGCCCACACACAAAAAATGCTGGGGTTGATCACGACGTTCTGTAAAGATCAACTAACTTGAACTTAATCAAAGATGAGAAGTCAACGTTAAAGTCCAACTGACGAGAGAACCCCCTACCCCGCCATCAACGCACCGAATTTTAAGAGCTAGCGCTCTTAACATTTGGGTCACGTGACTTCTGACCTGGGTAGTGAAGACTTTGAGATCCCCGGCTGGACGTGTAGACGTCGTGTCTCAACAAAGAGGTCTTGTCGTCATCACTGGACTGGTTAATGTAACAGTTGCCACTCGTGAGTGGCTATTGTCAGCACCTACTTAGACCGGCCTGAAGTTTTTGTATTTAGGGCACCAACTTACTCAGGTACCTGGCTGTGTCTTATCTCTGGGAGAAAACAGTCAGCCGGTGAAGAATGCCTTTCAAGTGCTGTTCTTGTTCTGCTGTCACTGTTTTCTTTTCTGAAGAATATCACCAGCGAACTGGATGAGTGGGAAAGCCAGAGATATTTTACATCAAGTGGGTAATGCGCCATCTCGATGGTGTTCAACCTGCTGGAGTCTTGGCTCCCCTGGCCAGTTATATCTTGTCTGTGGATACCCCTAAGATCATCATCATCATCATCATCATCATCATCATCATCATCATCATCATCATCATCATCATCATTATCATCATCGTCATAATCATCAACATCACCACCATCAGCATCATCATTACCAGCATCATTAGCGTCATCATCAGCATCATCATCAGCAGCATTATTAGCATCACCACTAGCATCATCATCAGCATCATCATTATCGTTAGCAGCATCAGCATCAGCATCATCATCAGCAGCATCAACATAATCATCAGCATACTCATCATCATCAGCAGCATCAGCATCATCAGTATAATCAGCATCATCAGTATCGTCACCAGCATCGTCACCATCATCGTCACCATCATGTAACAGACCCTGTACAGACCGTCACCCCTACGACCGCCCGTTAAACTATCTATCGACTCTATGTCAGCTCTCCTGCCTCACCCATTGTCATGCTCGAAGAGTCTTCAATAACCTGAGTCCCCTTTGTCGTGCTGGTCGGCCCCTGCTCGTCTACCAGAAACCACGCCTTCCATCGCCGTTCTCCAAGCCACTCCGAGGTTTAGCATGGCCTCAGTATTTCAGTTTCCGAAAACGTGACACTGTCTATGGCGTTTGGCGAATGTGAGCAAGACTTCTGTGATGTTTAGATCTTGTAGTATGTACAAGCCGGCTTCCTGGCCTAGAGGTTAGCGACTTTTCTCCGTAATCTCGTATACTCTCGTAAGTAACGTGACGACGGTGAGAATCAGCAGTGGTTCGAATCGCGTCGGTAACTTAGAGGTATGTGAGCCGGCCGCTCAGAAAGCAATGGCAAACTACTAAGCGTAATCTTGCCAAGAAATTAACAATCAGCTGAATGATGTTGATGTTGACAGCGATGTCCTCTAGAGGATATGCAAAAAAAAAATAAAAAAAGCATTTAGTATGTAGAAACAAAAAACAAGACATCAAAAAAAAAAAAAAAAAAAAAAATGTGGCGAAATATGACCACTCACGCTTATCGGCATCGGACATGATGATGATGAGAATTCAGTATTTTTCTTCTTCTTAGATGACTAGTTAAGACTCCAGCAATGTTTCCTTATTTAGTCAAGATTTTGTTTTTGAGTGCGACAGCTTTGGCAAGAATCGCATTCATGCCGCTAAACTGTCTATCGCCGAGAGAAATGATGATGGATGGCCTACGACAGTCTTAGTTGCGCATCTTATATCATAGTTGTATACCGTATATCATAGATGTACATTTTATATCTTGGTGGTATATCTTATATCTTAATATTGCGCGTTATATCTTAGCTGTCCCTGTTATATCTTAGTTATACACACAGTCAGTTAGAACTCAGAGAGAACAATCCTGGATTAAAGACCCCCGGCTCTAGAAGCAGTTTAACGAGCAGCATAACTCCCGCGTGCCTCATGTCAAGTACTTCTTGCGCAATTTACTTTCTGTGATTCAAACTTGTAACAAAACCACACAACGTTCCCACCTTGAATCTCCACACATTCGCTCATCTTCACTCCCACACTTTGTTATTCCCATCCCCCGTGTATGTTTATATTATCGTGTTCACAGAATTCACATCAGTGTTGTTTTTGACAGTTGCTAGTTTACAGTCTTATCCCCGGCTTCTGCTGCTTCTATGGAATTCACCGTGTTTGCCGCCAACTTGTGGTTTGTGGAATTCACATCAACGTAACAGCTAAGCCTTAACGACATAATTTAAGTGTGATTATATCCGCGCATCGTACAGCCGTTAGAGAAATACTCCTGAAAGATCGTGTTTTAATCTGTTAGTTGTACACACCTAGTTGTGTGTGATATCAATTGAGTATTCCCCAGGCTGCATCCTCCCAGATGGCGTCTGCCGATCCTCCCATGAAGATTGCGGTCGCTGCAGTCACGGAGACCTAGCCGATGTGACCCTTCTCTGACTTCGAGGCTATTGCGTCTGTCTTTGGCTAGTGCAAACTCGGTTCGTTTCACAGGCTGGCCTGTGTGGGTTTTTATTTTATTAGATGAAAGGATGGTATCTCACCAAATCCGTGTACCTGGGGTAGGGGATCGGGGGACTAGACTTCTTCGATAAGGGCGAAAACACTTCTTCTTCTCCTCTGCCTGCCTGCCTGCCTGCCTGCCTGCCTGCCTGCCTGCCTGCATGTCTGTCTGTCTGTCTGTCTGTCTGTCTGTCTGTCTGTCTGTCTGTCTGTCTGCCTGTCTGCCTGCCTGCCTGCCTGTCTGTCTGTCTGTCTGCCTGCCTGCCTGTCTGTCTGTCTGTCTGTCTGTCTGTCTGTCTGTCTGTCTGTCTGTCTGTCTGTCTGTCTGTCTGTCTGTCTGTCTTCTGATCCAGCGACGTTGTTTAATCATGTTTACACAAGATGTTCCGTTCCTTTGATAAACGTTGAAAGAAGAAGAAGAAGGAAGAAGAAGATATTTAATTATGTAGGATCAGTCTAGAACAGTGGTTCTCAACCGGTGAGGACTCCCCCCCCCCCCTAGGGGGGAATTTATGGGTTTTCGGGGGGGGGGGGGGAATTAAGATCATTTCAAGAACGCATTAATACAAGAACCAGTTACTTGATATTGTTTTCCCCTCTAAATTTTATGGTTCTGTACTTCGTAGATTGATTAGAGAAATTAGACGTAGACAGTCAAAATTTGTTGGACATGTTGTGAGAAGAAATGGACTGGAGAACTTGGTGACAACTGGCAAGATCGAGGGGGACAGACCAAGAGGAAGACCGAGAGGAAAATATCTGGATGGCTTGGCCACATGGCATAGACGAGACAGGAACACTGAGCTGATCCACGACTCTGGTGATCGAGTGAAATGACGAGTCATGACCACCCACGCTTTCCGGCATGGCACATGATTGATTGATTGACTTCTGGCCCTAATGAAATTCATTTTATAACGTAAGTAGACCAGCAAATCACGTTTCATGTAGATGTCTAGACTTGTTCTAGTATGTGTTACTAAATTTAGCTTCCATTTGTATGTATACTGTGTAAGGGTGGGGGGGGGGGGCGGGGATTTATAGGGCGGAAATTCAAAGGGGGGGGGGGTGACATTCTGAACATGTGATAAAAGGGGGGGGGCATGAGCCTAAAAAGGTTGAGAAGCACTGGTCTAGAATATCTATCCGTACGGCACTGACTTCAGTTGCTGTTGTATACCGAAAGGGCAAGACCGCTTACTGCAACATTTATTCCTTGGAGTGGTAATACTACTTCAGGAAATTAGAACCCGTTTAACCTGAAGTATAAGACTGCCACGCCAACGGCACCGCCACGCGATCTCTAGTAAATCAATCATCATGTGCCCTGACAAACAGCCTAGTCTTTCATGAATTTCCTTAAATCTCGGTCCTGTCTGTTCTGTATCAATTCTATTCACTATATTCCTCCATATAATCGCGTTTTGACCAGCAGACGTCGTTTCTTGTAGCAGGACATTCGGAGTTCGTGCTCTGAGCAATGCTTTCCGCAGGTGGGTAGCTCATCTGCGGAGAGACACTGGGATATGTGGGGAAACTCCACAAAAATTAAGTAGATCCCGTTGCCTTTAAACCCCTGTGTATGAGCGTACTCAACTACGCTACCCAGCCAGAAACCTCAACGGCCAACCAGACATTCCATCGGCCAACTAGTCACCCCAACGGCCAACTAGTCACTCCAACTGCCAAATAGTCACTCAACGGCCAACTAGTCAACTTAACGGCCAACTATTCACCTCAACGGCCAACTAGTCACCCCAACTGCCAAATAGTCACTTCAACGGCCAACTAGTCAACTTAACGGCCAACTATTCACCTCATCGGCCAACTAGTCACCCCAACTGCCAAATAGTCCCTCAACGGCCAACTAGTCAACTTAACGGCCAACCATTCACCTCAACGGCCAACTAGTCACACCTATAGAGCACTACTTATGAATAAGTGAATCAAGGAACACGAGAAGTAGTATGGCTAAGCTTTATAAGAGCATAATCTCAAGTGAGAAAATGGACGTTGCGGCTAAGGCCTTCGTCAGAATACAAACAAACATACACTGATACAACTACATGTACATCAAAGTATCGACACTGGAGAAAGGGTTACGAACGTAATTCGCAATCCTGCATACCACGTTCGAAACACAGCTGCGTGCGATTTTGAAGCATCCCGCTTTGCACTGCTTTTAATACAATGGTATGAGTGTCGGTCGTTCAGAAAGCAATGGCACACTACTGAATGTAAGCTGGTCAAGAAATCACAAACAGCCAAAAAAGCTATAGTTAACTGCGACGTCCTGGAAAGGATACGCAACTAATCGCCTGACATAATATATATAATGAAACCTCGGTTTTCGTCAACAATCCGTCCGAAAACAATCGGCGAAATCTGAAACTGACGACACCCGAGGCAATTATTTTCATTTGAGTCAATGTAAATCCAATTAATTCGTTCTAGAAATTCCAAAATACATGCCAAAAACACATTTTATAGAGAATAAATATAGTGTTTAATACTGTATTATTTTTCAGCCTCAGACTTGTCCGAACTAGAAACTTCGCCGTGCCTAGTAATACTGTGTATGCCGTGCAGTGCGCCTCTTGATTTTTTTATTTTTCAAAACATCCTCTGCTGGCCTTAAAATCGCCAAGTACACTAGCACTCGCCCCAGGCATTTCTTAATGAGATTGGCATACAACAGTCTGGCATTTTCACATATGATGCCTCCGAAACAGAATCGCCATCTAACTGGTTTTGATGTATCCAGAGTAATAATAACTGTTCGACATCTTCAGTTGTTTACGATCTCTGATTCGTTAGCACATTCATGTCTGTCGCTACATTAGCCTGCTTTATTTCTTCCTTTTTCGTCACAATGGAACTTATCGTGGGTGACGACTTCCCGTACATGAGGCCGATTTCAGCAATCTTAATGCCTCTCTCGTATTTTATTATTAGCAAGTGATGCTCACGCAACGAAAAAAAACGCCAAACTGAGCAGAAGAAGCATGGGTCCCTTTGTTTTCGCAAAATTAGCAGTCAGGTCATGTGGGTACGCTCCAATGCCACCGACGAAAACCGAGACAAATTTTCCTCGGAAAACACCGACGAAAACCGACATTGTCGACAACCGAAGGCAACGAAAACCGAGGTTTTATTGTATAAAGGTTACTCATGAATAAAACCGTATATTACTGTTTCATTATTTAATGGGTCATGTGGGAAGAGACGCTAGCGGTCTACGTGTTTTTCCTGTTCAGAAAATGAGTGTTTTGTCAGCAAAGCGTAATTCTGAAATGTTACGTAGAATCCCGGCGTGCATATAGATTTAAATTGTTTTAATGTATAGTTATCCTTTATTGCTTTAGTGTCTTTCTTGTACTCTATGAATGCTGAAAGTTGGCCCCTGTCAACACTCTGAGAACCTCTTGTCCCGACCTGTGCGATATAGGGACACTGGATTGTTCTAGAAAACACCAAACGGTCCAGAAATGTTACCGCTCAATGAGATCTTCCCTACGCCGACGAGAATAGGTTCTCGCAGTTTGCCATCGACAAACTGGATGTATCGTTTCTTATCGTTCTAATTGACTTGTGTATTCACAGCCAGGGAAACACTTATTTAACTTTAGAAAGCGCCCGTCAGGCCAGGGTCTTCCTTGATGCCCGCACGACATTCCTCCACAGCTTCGGTCACTTAGGGCCAGTTGATAAATGACCTCGAAAGGTCAATATCAAATGGATGTTTGAGTAGTTAGAACCCAGGGCTGGTCGTCTTTCTCACGGTGAAGTGACTTCAACTGTGGGGTCATCCCTTAGCTGGTCCGGGTGTAGGCGCGAAGCTGCCGCAGGAATTTCAGTACAATGTTCTGTCATTCATAATTGATACTGAAATGTGTTTGAAGCTAATACAATAACTTCAGTTTAAAGGAAGATATAAAGAAACTTCAATATACTACTCTATAACTGATAGCTGATACTGAAGTGTATTAGAAGCTAATACAGTAACTTCAGTATAAAGCAAAGTTATACAGAAACTTCAATATACTATTCTGTAACTGATAGCTGATACTGAAGTGTGTTAGAAGCTAATGCAGTAACTTCGGTATAAAGCAAAGTTATACAGAAACTTCAACATAATACTCTATAACTGAACCATGCCGATTAGCGTGGGCGGTCATGTTTCGCCATCTCACTCTATCACCAGAGTCGTGGATCAGCTCGGTATTCTTGTCTCGACCATGTCACATGACCAAGCCATTCATATATTTATTTCGCCGACTTCCCTTTGTTCTGTTCCCCTTAGCCTTGCCAGGTGTCACCAAGTTCTCTAGTTTATTTCATCTCATACTCTGGCCCAAAACGGGTGATTGTATACATCCAATTTCTCTAATCAGTTTGTGGTTTTCATCTACTTCTTGTAGGACTTGCTCATTGCTTTTGTGTCTGTCCATGGCGTCCTTTGTATTTTCCTCAGAAACCATATTACCCCTACTATTTGATGATTTTCAGCTTGTCTGTTCATTGTAGGGCCGCGCCGTGCAATGATACAGAGAGGGGGCCGCATCAGGAGGCACCGTAAGGGGGTGGCATAAGCAGCGAAGGAGTGGAGGTATTTCGAAGACTTGCATAATTAAGGGGCCGTATTTCTTGCATCATACTGAGAAACTCTACCGCACGGCCAGGTTCATTGTCCATGCTTCACCTCCATACAAAAGTACAGGTTCTTTGTAGCACTTCAGCACTCTTCTTCTCGTTGCAATTGACATTTTTATTGGTCAGTATGTTTTCCTATAACTGATAGGTGAAACTAAAGCAAGTGCGAAACGATAACAACAACTTCAGAATTATCACCCACAGCAGCTTAACGAAAGTTATTTAAATCATGGCCACCACCCTGACCCAAGGGATATTTTCTGTAAATCTCATTATATGTTCACTGTATAATGGGGGAAAACATCTGGAAACAGTACACATCTTTGTCTGACACATTCTTTCGTCATCATCATCACCATCATCATCACCAGTACCGCCATCATCATCATCATCAATACCATCACCACCATCATTACCATCATCATCATCACCACCATCGTGATCATCATCACCATCCCACCACCATGATCACTTTCAACTATTGCTGTCAAGCGTCGTGGGCAGGTATAGTTGATGTTCCAGCGCCCTATCGCCCTATAGGTTCCTACCTAAAAATCCACCCCCTTACACAGTATACGTAATAATGGAAGCTAAATTTAATAGCACATACTAAAACAAGTCTACACGTCCACATAAAACGTGATTTGTGGGTGTACTTACTTTATAAAATGAATTTTAGAAGGGTGAGTCGTACAGAACCGTTAAGTATGAAAGGAAAAACAATATCAAGTAATCGGTTCTTGTATTAACGCAATCTTGAAATAATCTTATCCCCCCCCCCCCACCTGGAAACCCTAAAATTCCCCCGGGGGGGGGGGTATTCCCCACCGGTTGAGAACCAATGTGGTAGATGATGGTGTTGCATACTAAGGAGATGACCGAATCATTTGATCTTCTGCCTTTCAATATATGTGGCACAACTTGCTGATCTTCTGCCTTTCAATATATGTGGCACAACTTGCTGATCTTCTGCCTTTCAATATATGTGGCACAACTTGCTGATCTTCTGCCTTTCAATATATGTGGCACAACTTGCTGATCTTCTGCCTTTCAATATATGTGGCACAACTTGCTGATCTTCTGCCTTTCAATATATGTGGCACAACTTGCTGATCTTCTGCCTTTCAATATATGTGGCACAACTTGCTGATCTTCTGCCTTTCAATATATGTGGCACAACTTGCTGATCTTCTGCCTTTCAATATATGTGGCACAACTTGCTGATCTTCTGCCTTTCAATATATGTGGCACAACTTGCTGATCTTCTGCCTTTCAATATATGTGGCACAACTTGCTGATCTTCTGCCTTTCAATATATGTGGCACAACTTGCTGATCTTCTGCCTTTCAATATATGTGGCACAACTTGCTGATCTTCTGCCTTTCAATATATGTGGCACAACTTGCTGATCTTCTGCCTTTCAATATATGTGGCACAACTTGCTGATCTTCTGCCTTTCAATATATGTGGCACAACTTGCTGATCTTCTGCCTTTCAATATATGTGGCACAACTTGCTGATCTTCTGCCTTTCAATATATGTGGCACAACTTGCTGATCTTCTGCCTTTCAATATATGTGGCACAACTTGCTGATCTTCTGCCTTTCAATATATGTGGCACAACTTGCTGATCTTCTGCCTTTCAATATATGTGGCACAACTTGCTGATCTTCTGCCTTTCAATATATGTGGCACAACTTGCTGATCTTCTGCCTTTCAATATATGTGGCACAACTTGCTGATCTTCTGCCTTTCAATATATGTGGCACAACTTGCTGGATCTTCTGCCTTTCAATTATGTGGCACAACTTGCTGATCTTCTGCCTTTCAATATATGGTGGCACAACTTGCTGATCTTCTGCCTTTCAATATATGTGGCACAACTTGCTGATCTTCTGCCTTTCAATATATGTGGCACAACTTGCTGATCTTCTGCCTTTCAATATATGTGGCACAACTTGCTGATCTTCTGCCTTTCAATATATGTGGCACAACTTGCTGATCTTCTGCCTTTCAATATATGTGGCACAACTTGCTGATCTTCTGCCTTTCAATATATGTGGCACAACTTGCTGATCTTCTGCCTTTCAATATATGTGGCACAACTTGCTGATCTTCTGCCTTTCAATATATGTGGCACAACTTGCTGATCTTCTGCCTTTCAATATATGTGGCACAACTTGCTGATCTTCTGCCTTTCAATATATGTGGCACAACTTGCTGATCTTCTGCCTTTCAATATATGTGGCACAACTTGCTGATCTTCTGCCTTTCAATATATGTGGCACAACTTGCTGATCTTCTGCCTTTCAATATATGTGGCACAACTTGCTGATCTTCTGCCTTTCAATATATGTGGCACAACTTGCTGATCTTCTGCCTTTCAATATATGTGGCACAACTCTTTCTGATCTTCTGCCTTTCAATATATGTGGCACAACTTGCTGATCTTCTGCCTTTCAATATATGTGGCACAACTTGCTGATCTTCTGCCTTTCAATATATGTGGCACAACTTGCTGATCTTCTGCCTTTCAATATATGTGGCACAACTTGCTGATCTTCTGCCTTTCAATATATGTGGCACAACTTGCTGATCTTCTGCCTTTCAATATATGTGGCACAACTTGCTGATCTTCTGCCTTTCAATATATGTGGCACAACTTGCTGATCTTCTGCCTTTCAATATATGTGGCACAACTTGCTGATCTTCTGCCTTTCAATATATGTGGCACAACTTGCTGATCTTCTGCCTTTCAATATATGTGGCACAACTTGCTGATCTTCTGCCTTTCAATATATGTGGCACAACTTGCTGATCTTCTGCCTTTCAATATATGTGGCACAACTTGCTGATCTTCTGCCTTTCAATATATGTGGCACAACTTGCTGATCTTCTGCCTTTCAATATATGTGGCACAACTTGCTGATCTTCTGCCTTTCAATATATGTGGCACAACTTGCTGATCTTCTGCCTTTCAATATATGTGGCACAACTTGCTGATCTTCTGCCTTTCAATATATGTGGCACAACTTGCTGATCTTCTGCCTTTCAATATATGTGGCACAACTTGCTGATCTTCTGCCTTTCAATATATGTGGCACAACTTGCTGATCTTCTGCCTTTCAATATATGTGGCACAACTTGCTGATCTTCTGCCTTTCAATATATGTGGCACAACTTGCTGATCTTCTGCCTTTCAATATATGTGGCACAACTTGCTGATCTTCTGCCTTTCAATATATGTGGCACAACTTGCTGATCTTCTGCCTTTCAATATATGTGGCACAACTTGCTGATCTTCTGCCTTTCAATATATGTGGCACAACTTGCTGATCTTCTGCCTTTCAATATATGTGGCACAACTTGCTGATCTTCTGCCTTTCAATATATGTGGCACAACTTGCTGATCTTCTGCCTTTCAATATATGTGGCACAACTTGCTGATCTTCTGCCTTTCAATATATGTGGCACAACTTGCTGATCTTCTGCCTTTCAATATATGTGGCACAACTTGCTGATCTTCTGCCTTTCAATATATGTGGCACAACTTGCTGATCTTCTGCCTTTCAATATATGTGGCACAACTTGCTGATCTTCTGCCTTTCAATATATGTGGCACAACTTGCTGATCTTCTGCCTTTCAATATATGTGGCACAACTTGCTGATCTTCTGCCTTTCAATATATGTGGCACAACTTGCTGATCTTCTGCCTTTCAATATATGTGGCACAACTTGCTGATCTTCTGCCTTTCAATATATGTGGCACAACTTGCTGATCTTCTGCCTTTCAATATATGTGGCACAACTTGCTGATCTTCTGCCTTTCAATATATGTGGCACAACTTGCTGATCTTCTGCCTTTCAATATATGTGGCACAACTTGCTGATCTTCTGCCTTTCAATATATGTGGCACAACTTGCTGATCTTCTGCCTTTCAATATATGTGGCACAACTTGCTGATCTTCTGCCTTTCAATATATGTGGCACAACTTGCTGATCTTCTGCCTTTCAATATATGTGGCACAACTTGCTGATCTTCTGCCTTTCAATATATGTGGCACAACTTGCTGATCTTCTGCCTTTCAATATATGTGGCACAACTTGCTGATCTTCTGCCTTTCAATATATGTGGCACAACTTGCTGATCTTCTGCCTTTCAATATATGTGGCACAACTTGCTGATCTTCTGCCTTTCAATATATGTGGCACAACTTGCTGATCTTCTGCCTTTCAATATATGTGGCACAACTTGCTGATCTTCTGCCTTTCAATATATGTGGCACAACTTGCTGATCTTCTGCCTTTCAATATATGTGGCACAACTTGCTGATCTTCTGCCTTTCAATATATGTGGCACAACTTGCTGATCTTCTGCCTTTCAATATATGTGGCACAACTTGCTGATCTTCTGCCTTTCAATATATGTGGCACAACTTGCTGATCTTCTGCCTTTCAATATATGTGGCACAACTTGCTGATCTTCTGCCTTTCAATATATGTGGCACAACTTGCTGATCTTCTGCCTTTCAATATATGTGGCACAACTTGCTGATCTTCTGCCTTTCAATATATGTGGCACAACTTGCTGATCTTCTGCCTTTCAATATATGTGGCACAACTTGCTGATCTTCTGCCTTTCAATATATGTGGCACAACTTGCTGATCTTCTGCCTTTCAATATATGTGGCACAACTTGCTGATCTTCTGCCTTTCAATATATGTGGCACAACTTGCTGATCTTCTGCCTTTCAATATATGTGGCACAACTTGCTGATCTTCTGCCTTTCAATATATGTGGCACAACTTGCTGATCTTCTGCCTTTCAATATATGTGGCACAACTTGCTGATCTTCTGCCTTTCAATATATGTGGCACAACTTGCTGATCTTCTGCCTTTCAATATATGTGGCACAACTTGCTGATCTTCTGCCTTTCAATATATGTGGCACAACTTGCTGATCTTCTGCCTTTCAATATATGTGGCACAACTTGCTGATCTTCTGCCTTTCAATATATGTGGCACAACTTGCTGATCTTCTGCCTTTCAATATATGTGGCACAACTTGCTGATCTTCTGCCTTTCAATATATGTGGCACAACTTGCTGATCTTCTGCCTTTCAATATATGTGGCACAACTTGCTGATCTTCTGCCTTTCAATATATGTGGCACAACTTGCTGATCTTCTGCCTTTCAATATATGTGGCACAACTTGCTGATCTTCTGCCTTTCAATATATGTGGCACAACTTGCTGATCTTCTGCCTTTCAATATATGTGGCACAACTTGCTGATCTTCTGCCTTTCAATATATGTGGCACAACTTGCTGATCTTCTGCCTTTCAATATATGTGGCACAACTTGCTGATCTTCTGCCTTTCAATATATGTGGCACAACTTGCTGATCTTCTGCCTTTCAATATATGTGGCACAACTTGCTGATCTTCTGCCTTTCAATATATGTGGCACAACTTGCTGATCTTCTGCCTTTCAATATATGTGGCACAACTTGCTGATCTTCTGCCTTTCAATATATGTGGCACAACTTGCTGATCTTCTGCCTTTCAATATATGTGGCACAACTTGCTGATCTTCTGCCTTTCAATATATGTGGCACAACTTGCTGATCTTCTGCCTTTCAATATATGTGGCACAACTTGCTGATCTTCTGCCTTTCAATATATGTGGCACAACTTGCTGATCTTCTGCCTTTCAATATATGTGGCACAACTTGCTGATCTTCTGCCTTTCAATATATGTGGCACAACTTGCTGATCTTCTGCCTTTCAATATATGTGGCACAACTTGCTGATCTTCTGCCTTTCAATATATGTGGCACAACTTGCTGATCTTCTGCCTTTCAATATATGTGGCACAACTTGCTGATCTTCTGCCTTTCAATATATGTGGCACAACTTGCTGATCTTCTGCCTTTCAATATATGTGGCACAACTTGCTGATCTTCTGCCTTTCAATATATGTGGCACAACTTGCTGATCTTCTGCCTTTCAATATATGTGGCACAACTTGCTGATCTTCTGCCTTTCAATATATGTGGCACAACTTGCTGATCTTCTGCCTTTCAATATATGTGGCACAACTTGCTGATCTTCTGCCTTTCAATATATGTGGCACAACTTGCTGATCTTCTGCCTTTCAATATATGTGGCACAACTTGCTGATCTTCTGCCTTTCAATATATGTGGCACAACTTGCTGATCTTCTGCCTTTCAATATATGTGGCACAACTTGCTGATCTTCTGCCTTTCAATATATGTGGCACAACTTGCTGATCTTCTGCCTTTCAATATATGTGGCACAACTTGCTGATCTTCTGCCTTTCAATATATGTGGCACAACTTGCTGATCTTCTGCCTTTCAATATATGTGGCACAACTTGCTGATCTTCTGCCTTTCAATATATGTGGCACAACTTGCTGATCTTCTGCCTTTCAATATATGTGGCACAACTTGCTGATCTTCTGCCTTTCAATATATGTGGCACAACTTGCTGATCTTCTGCCTTTCAATATATGTGGCACAACTCTGTGCTCTCTGCTTTCAATTATGTGGCACAACTTGCTGATCTTCTGCCTTTCAATATATGTGGCACAACTTGCTGATCTTCTGCCTTTCAATATATGTGGCACAACTTGCTGATCTTCTGCCTTTCAATATATGTGGCACAACTTGCTGATCTTCTGCCTTTCAATATATGTGGCACAACTTGCTGATCTTCTGCCTTTCAATATATGTGGCACAACTTGCTGATCTTCTGCCTTTCAATATATGTGGCACAACTTGCTGATCTTCTGCCTTTCAATATATGTGGCACAACTTGCTGATCTTCTGCCTTTCAATATATGTGGCACAACTTGCTGATCTTCTGCCTTTCAATATATGTGGCACAACTTGCTGATCTTCTGCCTTTCAATATATGTGGCACAACTTGCTGATCTTCTGCCTTTCAATATATGTGGCACAACTTGCTGATCTTCTGCCTTTCAATATATGTGGCACAACTTGCTGATCTTCTGCCTTTCAATATATGTGGCACAACTTGCTGATCTTCTGCCTTTCAATATATGTGGCACAACTTGCTGATCTTCTGCCTTTCAATATATGTGGCACAACTTGCTGATCTTCTGCCTTTCAATATATGTGGCACAACTTGCTGATCTTCTGCCTTTCAATATATGTGGCACAACTTGCTGATCTTCTGCCTTTCAATATATGTGGCACAACTGGCTGATCTTCTGCCTTTCAATATATGTGGCACAACTTGCTGATCGTCTGCCTTTCAATATATGTGGCACAACTTGCTGATCTTCTGCCTTTCAATATATGTGGCACAACTTGCTGATCTTCTGCCTTTCAATATATGTGGCACAACTTGCTGATCTTCTGCCTTTCAATATATGTGGCACAACTTGCTGATCTTCTGCCTTTCAATATATGTGGCACAACTTGCTGATCTTCTGCCTTTCAATATATGTGGCACAACTTGCTGATCTTCTGCCTTTCAATATATGTGGCACAACTTGCTGATCTTCTGCCTTTCAATATATGTGGCACAACTTGCTGATCTTCTGCCTTTCAATATATGTGGCACAACTTGCTGATCTTCTGCCTTTCAATATATGTGGCACAACTTGCTGATCTTCTGCCTTTCAATATATGTGGCACAACTTGCTGATCTTCTGCCTTTCAATATATGTGGCACAACTTGCTGATCTTCTGCCTTTCAATATATGTGGCACAACTTGCTGATCTTCTGCCTTTCAATATATGTGGCACAACTTGCTGATCTTCTGCCTTTCAATATATGTGGCACAACTTGCTGATCTTCTGCCTTTCAATATATGTGGCACAACTTGCTGATCACACCGTCTGTCTTTTTTTTTTTTCTTTTTTCGCTCGCTTTGAACTCAAGCGTAGCCCGTACACACTACTTATAGTAGCACTAGACTGAATTTTGCATGTGGATTATTCTCCCCTATTACCAGTATCCCTCGCCATCAGGCGAACCCACTCCTACTTCAGAGGTACTTGTAATTTACACCTCCCAAGTCAAGGACGAGAAATCAACATGTTAGTCCAAATGTCCAGTGTAGGGGTTAAACCACTTACTTTGGCATCAGCACACCGGGTATTTAATAATGCGTGTTCTTATCTATTCACTCATGCTGACCTCCCCACCGTATGTCTAATAACATCATTTCTTAATCGGCCTTGGATATTTAAGTTGGCAGCTCTTCTCAGGCATCTCATATCACACGTGCTGATTGTTGATATGGAACATGTTATTCGAATCTTGAACCCTGTATGACACCTAATTTAGGTTCTTCATGGTGTAGGACCTGTGCAGAACGTCGCACTTATCAGGCCCCCTTCTCAGAATGTTTCGATTCCTTGCTCGATGCAATGCAATGCCCAAAGTGTCTGCCGAGTCCTGTGTCCATCTTCGTGATGGCCGACCCCTCTTCTTCCAGGAACCACGCCTTCCATCACTGGTCTTTGTAAACACTAGGGAGCCTCCGTGGCCAAGTGGTTACGCCACCTGTCTTGCCCACGGAAGGTTGTAGGTTCGATTCCGGACTACGACATTCGGTTCAAAATTTTCGCGAAGACTCCTGGAGGTCGTCGCCGGAGTTTCAGTGCTCGAAATTTGTAGGGCGCATTCAGCAGGCCTCCCTGGGGAAAGAGGCAGTGCCATGTGGGATACAATCCAATACAACAGAGTCGATTCTCTTGCCAATTAAACATCTTGTTCTTTTCTAAACCACTGCGGCGTTTACTGTGGCCAGAGATTTCCTGAGACATTGTTTGTTATTTAGACTGCCCGCGGTTGTTTGTTGCGTGAATTGCATGATCAGGAACATGCGGCCGACCGGTCGCTGAAATAACTGCCTTTATGCAGTAATGTGTGGCTGGTAATTTTCTAGTGACTGCCGGTTTCATCGACGACGAACTGTATTTTTTTGAGTGACTTTTGTGTTGGCATTCTGGCAGCGGCATTATACAGTGTGCCAGTGGAGGATGTTGGTTTGTCGAGACTCCTGTCTGTTCCACTTTTCACATGGGGCAGTGAGGCGCATTTTGTGTGATATTCACTGGCACAGGAACGGGGTATAATGGGGCGACCTTCGCCGTGAAGTTGGAACCTCGACTAACTAACTAAATCAGATTGCCCGTAGTATTTTATAAATGCTGGTGTAAACACACATTTCTGTGGGTTTATTTCATTTTTTTCCCCCACTTGTTTTTAACTTTGTCCTCGAGTCTGTTCCTATACATTGTCTTGCTTATTTTATAATCATTCGTTACCTTGTTTGTTGATGCAGAAAATTGGTCGTGATGAACTGGTATGATGTCTTTTTTAACATGAAGAATTGACATGGTTAACGCACGTCATCAAACATTAACAGTTTACGTGAAGTCCACATGATGTCACACCCCACGGCAGAATGGGAGCAGCGGTAGCGTAGTGGCTAGATTCTCGTCTTAGTGGCTAGATTCTCGTCTTAGTGGCTAGATTCTCGTCTTAGTGGCTAGGCTCTCGCCTTTGTATCTATACTCTCGTTTTAGTGGCTAGACTCTCGTCTTAGTGGCTAGATTCTCGTCTTAGTGGCTAGATTCTCTACTTAGTGGCTAGACTCTCGTCTTAGTGGCTATACTCTCGTCTTAGTGGCTAGACTCTCGTCTTAGTGGCTAGACTCTCGTCTTAGTGGCTAGACTCTCGTCTTAGTGGCTAGATTCTCATCTTAGTGGCTAGATTCTCGTCTCAGTGGTTAGACTCTTGCCCACCGGCCCGTTGGTCATTGGTTCGGATCCACATTTATCATTGAACTGGCTCCCAGGGTGACCCAGCCTGAAGTGGGTTCCAGGAAATGTTTTGGAGAATAAAGGCGGCCGACGTGATACTGACCACATCACCCGAGTGCCGATTTATCCTACAAACATATGGGTTTATTCTGAAGGCAATGGCAAACTACTGAACGTAAACTTGAGGAGAAACCACAAACAGCCCAAAATGCTGGGGTTGACTGCGACGTCCTGTAATAAATATGCAACTAACTAACTATATATATATCTGACTTGGTCCAAAAACGGCTGGGGGGAAGTGAACTGATCAGCTAACCGCATGAAGCGAATAACCCGTTACGCTTTTTACACAGAAATAGCAGTGGTTCTTAAACAGTTCATTGGCCCAATTCTGGCGTAAACTGTTTGCCGGCTTCATGGGAATTACTGGACGTGGTGTGCCAGACTAAGTGACGGGTCACGTATTTGTAGACCTGGTCAGTTTGAGGTCAGGCAGACATGTGTCTGGCCGAGGTGGGTGTTTGTATTGCTGGTCACGACTGACCCTTGCCTGGGATGTCAGAGGTTAAATCAGTACGGCTGTGTGGATCAGAAACACTAAGGACGATTAAAACAGTTACAAATACACACACCCAGTCAGCTACATGCATATTACAGGGCGTCACAATCAACCTCAGTATGTTTGACCGTTTGCGATTTTCTAGGCAATTTTATGTGCCGTAGTTTGCCATTGCTCTTTGAAAGATCGACACTCATACCATGGTGAGCATCTATGCAGACGATAAAGAGGCTACCATAGAATTTCTTTTTGCATCCGACAGAAGAAAAAATTCCAGAGGATTCGAACCCAAGTTTCCCGATGCAGGACCAGGTATTCTTAGCCTGACATACTAAATCAGTGGTTCTCAATCGATGGGGAATCCCCCCCCACCCCCTCATCGGATTGGGGGGGGGGGATTTTAGGGTTTCCAGGGAGGAATTAAGATTATTTCAAGATCGCATTAATACAAGAACCAGTTACTTGATATTGTTTTTCCCTCTAAATTTTACGGTTCTCTACTTCTCGCCTTAATGAAATTCGTTCTATAACGTAAGTACACCCACAAATCACGTTTTATGTAGATGTATAGACTTGTTCTAGTATGTGTTATAAAATTTAGCTTCCATTTTTATGTATACTGTGTAAGGGTGGGATGGGGGATTTATAGGGAGGAAATTCGAAAGGGGGGAGGGGGAATAACGTTCTGAACATATGGTAAAGGGGGGGGGCATGGGCCAAAAAAGGTTGAGAACCACTGTACTAAATAAATGCATGCACATGCTTCGTCTGTCTGCGAATTAAACGAACTACTGTGAACATATTATGCAAGGCTGTCCTGTACAGAGAGCTAAGAGAGATATATTGACCCACTAGCTCAGTACTAAACTCCAAGCTAAATAAAGATAAAGGGAACTACAAAAATATGAAAGCCCTTCTGAAGATGACATGATCAAACATGCGATCTTTGGTAGTAAAAGCAGCAGCAGCAAAACAGAAGTGGAGGAGGGGGAGGAAGAAGAAGAAGAAGAAGAAGAAGAAGAAGAAGAAGAAGAAGAAGAAGAAGAAGAAGAAGAAGAAGAAGAAGAAGCAATGATGAAATGAGAGGAACAAGAATTAGACAGAAAGGAAAAGAAAGAAGAGAAGGAAGAAAACGGGAGAAAGAGGAGGAAGAAGAAAGGAGGAGGAGAAAAGGAAAAAAATAGAAGAAGAAGGACTTTAAAGAAAGGATCAAGAAGGAGGACCAAGAAGGAGGAAGTGGGAGCAAGAAGGAAACAAGAAAGAAAAGAAGAAAGGGGGAGGAGGAAGAAAGAGGAAGAAAAATAAAAAGAAGAACAAGGACAAGAAGAGGACGACGAAGCAGAAGAAGAATCAAGAAGACACTAGGATATTTCTGACAGCTTTCTGCCTCTAGAAAACCTCAAGCTGACAGGGTGCTCATATCGTCCCTGGCAGAAGCGACCTGTGTCCCAGGTAAATCACAACCATAATCCCTAAAGCAACTGCCCGTCTCATTTCTAATTAACTCGGTATACACTCGTCATTCATACCGTGTTGTTGGCAGGCCACGGGTTAAATTTGCTGAGCTTACATCGGGTTAAGAATACAAACGATGTTTTGTGTTTGTTTATTTTTCTATGGTGCCTTTTTCAAGTTCTCGCCCCGTGTTGGAATCCCTTTCGTTCATATTCGCGAGGACAGGGCAAGTGAGAAGGGGAAACACCCCCGTGCGCTTTGTTAGGGCATTTTAGAACTGGGAATCGCTCGGTGACAGGAGAATTATATGGAATCAATAGCTGGGGGAAACTATACAAACAGGAGCAAAATAGACCTCCCAGAGCTTGAGCAGATTAAGTTAACCAGCTGGAAATCTGTGGGGGACCGTGGGTGCAAACATACAAACAAGACAGGGCAGGGAAGGGTGGCGTGAATGATGCGGGCTTTCGGTCGGTTGTTGTGGGATGACAGTGACCCGGTTAAGGGAAGTTTGTTGAATGCTTCCAGAGAGGTGACGGTATGACAGCGGGGGTGGGGGAATACCGCTGTGAACGGGGTGCACATGGGGACTAGTGGTACTGATCATCATCATCATCATCATCATCATCCATCATCATCATCATCATCATCATCATCATCATCATCATCATGTGCCCTGCCAGGTCACTAGGCGTTCATGTCTTTCCATATATCTCAGTTCTTGGTGTTCCATATCAATACTGCTGATCCTCATGCCCCGTCTCAGTCCACCCAGCATCATTTCTCTTGGGCTGCCTCTGCCTGTTTTCCAACTAATCGTTCCAGTCCCCGGTACCTCTCTTCTCACCAGACGACCACAGAATGACGTGTATCTCTTTCTTATAGTTGTATATAATGTTCTAGTTTCACTAGCCTCTTCCATAAAATCATTGTTAGTTACTCTGGTAGTGCAAGAAATTCACAATATTCCTCCCAGTAACAACATCTTCGCTGCTTCCAGTCTTTTCCTATTTTGTTTATTCCCGTTCCATGATTCGCTGCCATACAGTAAAACAGGTTCTATAACATGTCAGCACTAGTCATTTCACGACGTCACATTTGCTTAACTCTTTGTGTACGGCGCCTTACTTAACTGATTAAGTGCCAAAGGATGATTAATTGTCTTAAACGACTTCTCGTTTCTGCCATGGGTTTGTCTATCACCAAAATGTTGTCCTTGCATTATAATACAACATGTCTGCTACCATATTTACAGCTTTTAATTAATAACTGTGACACACCCCTACTTCCCATTTTCTGCCATACATTCTTGTTTTGTCCAAACCTACTTTTTAAAATTTTTAACCACGAATCTGTTAAAGTGGTTGATAATATGCTACAATTTGATAAACACGACTTACAGAGGGTTCAGTGGTTGAGACGCTACCATCCCAGGCTGAGTAAAATGTTTGCTTCCTATTCCATTTCAGTGTTTCATTAAATCACTTCTGGTAGTCTGTGTGATGACGTGTGGTGGCATTATAATTTTAATTCAAGTTGAAGCAATGAGCTGAGAATGACTAATACCATTCATCTTGGTTACTTGGTTGGTTGATTGATTGATTGATTGGTTTGTCGGTTAGTTAGTTGGTTGATTGATTAGTTAGTTGATTGGTTAGTTCATTAGTTGAATCGTTGGTTCGTTAGTTGGTTGGTTAGTTGGTTCCATGCTTGATTCGTTAGATGGTTAGTTGAGTTGAGTTGAGTTAAGAACCGACATCACTGCACTCAGGACATTCCCATATGTGCTCCGTCCCCTCGTTCAACAGCCAGCTAAGAGTCATACTACTAATCGTTCCCACCGCTATCTGATTAAAAGTTCTCCTGGTCTTCCCTCTCAGTTTTGATATTCTTCCATAACCCCTGCCGATCCCCCGCAATCTCATTCTTTCCACATATGGGTTCTCAATCTGTTCCTCCGCCTTCTCCACCTGGTCCCACAAGCGCACGACCACCTCCCCCTTGTCCATAGACAACATACCACCAAGAGGTGCCCTCCCTGCTAGCCTATCAGCCTGTTCATTCCCTCGTACACCCGCATGGCCAGGGCAAAATATCCATACAATTCTCACGATCTGTGACCTCTGAAGCGACGAGAGCCATTCCACACGAAGCATTCCTTTCTCCACCATGCTAAGCATACTCTTTGAATCCGTAATGAATACAACGTGTATTGCAGTAGTCTCCTCTAGCCACCGGAATGCCGCTGTTACTGCCTCCACCTCCATTCTCATGCTGGAGGTCATAGTCTCATATGCCAGACTCTCCTTTTTCAAGACTCGCCCATTAGCCTTTGCAATAAAGCCCCAGCCACTACGTCTGTTTCTCACCACTGACACATCGGCGTAGATGACTATGTCACCTTGATGTGTGTTTCTCTGGATCAGCTGTTGAACTTCAAACTCAGTGCGGCCTGCTGCCCATTCTCTGCACTCACGACCCAGTGTTATTATTACATTGTGCCAGTCCGTCATGTCTTCCGGAACTTCCATCCACTCTCTTTCACGATTGATGGTTTCTAGATCACACACCTGACTTATAGAAAGTTCTGCCTCTGCTATCCAGGACCTGCCTCGTCTTAGTCTATGACCCTTAACCATATCCATTGCTGCATGCAGCGGGTGATCCCTGTCTGCGGCAACTCTCAGGTACCATTTGGCCTGAAGGACCCTATGCCTATCCGTCATTGTTGGTAGCGCCAGGATATGCCTCATGCATATAATTGGTGTGTCCTTTGTGCACCCCAGGATTAACCGCATGGCAGCATTCTGTATGCGCTCCAACCTTTCAAGCTGGCTCTTTGATACTGTCAGCAGCCTCAAACCATACTCAATGACATAAATTATTAACTGCTGAAAGAGCCTGTACAGTATCCTCTGATCTACCCGGGTTGCTGCCATAGCCCTCAAGGCATTAAGTCCCCTACCAGCCTTCACCACCAAAGCCTCCACATAATCCTTAAAAGACAAACACCTGTCAAAGGGGATACCCAAGTACTTCAATTTACTCTCTCGACGAAGCGGACATCCATTCAACATAATACCTGGGACGTCTGCCTTGACGATCCGGTTATCCAAGGAGTACCACACAATCGATGCCTTGTCTGGGTTTATAATGGCCCCTGCGTCCCTGCACCACTCCGCCACCCTATTTACCGCCACCTGTAAGTCTTTCGCCAAACTAGCCCTGTCTCTGCCCTGTCTGTACACCAGCACCATCCATCCATCATGTGCCATGCCGGTAAGCGTGGGCGGTCATGTTCTGCCATCTCACTCGATCAACAGAGTCGTGGATCAGTTCCGTGTTTTTGTCTCGACCATGCCACAAGGCCAAGCCATCCAGATACTTGTTTCTAGGTCTTCCCCTTGGTCTGTTCCCCTCGATCTTACCAGTTGTCACCAAGTTCTCCAAATCATTTCTTCTCATAACATGCCCAAAAAATTGTGACTGTCTACGTCTAATGTCTCTGATCAGTTTACGATCTTCATTTGTTTCTTGAAGGACTTGTTCATTGGTCTTTCTGGCTGTCCATGGTATTCTTTGCATTTTCCTCAGAAACCACATTTCTACAGCCATCAGATATTTTTCAGCCTGGCTGCTCATTGTCCAAGCTTCACATCCATATAAAAGTACAGGTTCTATGTAGCATCTCAACACTCTTTTTCTCGTTTCAATTGACATCTTTTTATTGGTCAGTATGTTTTTCATCTTGCTAAAGGCTACTTTTGCCATGGCGATTCTTGTTCTAATCTCTTCAAGGCATCTCCCATCAGATGTTATTACTGTTCCGAGGTAATTGTACCTATTCACTTGTTGAAGAGTATTCCCATTTACTTGTATATTACACTGTGGTATTTCGTTCTTCTTAGTGACGACCATAATCTGTGTCTTTTTACAATTTAATTCTAACCCTTGTTGTTCACTATGTGTAACAACCGCATCTACTAAATTTTGCAGGTCCTGTTCATTGTCTGCAATCAAGACTGTATCATCTGCATATCTAATGTTATTGATGCATCGTCCCCCAATGTTGATTCCTTCCATATTTTCAATATTTCTGAAAATATTTTCACTGTACAGGGAAAACAGATCTGGAGACATTACACATCCCTGTCTCACACCTCTCTTAATAGGCTGATATTGGCTTACTTCATTATCAACTCTTATGGCAGCTTGTTGTTTCCAATATATGTTTTTTACAAGTCTAAGGTCTTTCCCATCAATTTGTAGATCTTCAAGCATCCTTATCATGTTGACATGTCTCACTTTATCAAAAGCCTTTGTGTAGTCAATGAAGCAAAGGTGTAGATCTTTGTTTACTTCTATAGAACGTTCGATTACGGTTCTCAGTATATACACAGCATTTACTGTACCCTTGCCTACTACAAACCCACATTGTTCTTCTCCTATTTCAGGTTGTATTTTCCTCCTAACTCTTTGCATGATAATTCTTAGCAAAATCTTCGTGATGTGACTCATTATACTAATTGTTCGATGTTGATCACATTCCAAGGCTCCTGATTTCTTTGGGATTGCAATAAATACAGAATTACATAACTCATGAGGTATGTTTCCAGTATCATATATTGTATTAAGCAGACTGGTAACTTTATCTATTCCATATTCTTCTAAAGCATTAATCATTTCTGTTGTGACGCTGTCTGGACCGGGGGTTTTGCCAGATTTCATATGATTAAGAGCATTCTGAACCTCCATCTTCAAAATTGCTGGCCCTTCATTGTTATTTTGAACAATATATTGTTCGTCTCTGCTATCGTCATAAAGGTTTTTCACGTAATCTGACCATACATGTAAAATCTGATCTTTTTCTATTATGACTCTTCCATCTTTTGTCTTTAGGCAGCCTGCTGATGTACGTGTTCTTTGATTAGTAATCTCCTGAATTCTTTTGTGCATTAGTTTCGCATTTTTACTGTTGTGTTGTTTTTCAATTTCTCTGCAATTTTTCTCAAGCCATGTTTCTTTAGCCTCCTTACATAAGGTTCTGACTTTTCTGTGAATTTCTTCATATTTGGCAGGATTATTTTTGTTCTGTCTTCTTGTTTCCATTAGTTGTAAAATTTCTTCAGTCATCCATGTCTTACGGCCAACTTTCTTTACTTTTGGAATAGTTTTTTCTGCTGCACAACTGATTGAATTCTTCAGCATTTCCCATTGATCATCTACATCTTGAAATAGGATCTCTAGATCAGACAATAAATCAAATTTGTTCTTTACTTCTATGTTAAAATTATCTTGTATTTCTTTGTCAGTTTTCAATTTGCACAAGTCATATTTAGGGTTTCCTGCTGTATACTTGACTTTCTTTAACTTTACCCTCAATGTGCCAGTAATTAATCTGTGATCACTGTAACAGTCTGCATTTGGAACTGTTTTTACAACTGTTAATGCATTTCGAAACCTTTTGCTCATCAGGATGTAATCTATCTGGTTTTTAATCCTGCTGTCTGGACTCCTCCATGTCCATAATCTTCTAGGATGTTGTTTAAACCAGGTGTTTCCTACAACCAATTCTTGTTCTTTTGCCCATTCTACAAGTCTGTAACCTCTTTCATTTCTCTCTCCCAAACCATGGTTGCCTACACTGTATCCATCGCTTTGCTTTCCTATTTTTGCGTTGAAATCACCCATTATGATATTTATTTCTGATTTTTTACAGTTCACACCAGCACATCATCTGCAAATGTCTAGATTCTTCCCACACCTGGTGTCTCAATAGCTGCGATTTTGCTGGTGTAGACATTAAAGAGCACTGGGGACAAGGCAGATCCCTGCGGCAACCCAGGTGTAATAGTACAGGGGTCAGAAGTCCAGGAACCCATGCGCAGTGCAACCTTACGCTCATAAAGGACTGCCGCAACCCATCTAACTAGGCAAGGGTAGATCTCCATGTCTAGCAGAGTGTGTATTAACCGATCATACTTAACCCTGTTATACGCATCCTCCAGGTCAAGAGCTACCGCCACTGTCTCCTTTATCCTGGAAGCACTTATAGACATCGAATGCAAAAGTTGCAGCATTGGCCCAGGTGTCCTTTCCAGGCCGGTAGCTCTCGAGTCCTTGGGGAAGCAGATTCCGACTTTCCAAATGTTGCAGAAGCCTGCGTGCTACTATTTTTTCGAGGACTTTGCCATACGTGTTTTGCAGGGTTATGATTCGGTATCCATTAAGTCTGGAGTGATCCTTACCTGGATTTGGGAGGGGGACCAGGTAGCTACGCAGCCAATCGTGGGGTATTTCCACCGTATTGATGCTTAGATTGAAACAAAGAGCCATCTCCTCCAAGCCCCCATCATTTATGTTCCTCATATGGGAGTACCTCACCCCATCCGGACCTGGTGCTGTGTCTTTAGCCCGCTTCAGTACCCGTCTAAAGTCCCTCACTTTAATCTCGCAGTCCTCCTTCCTAGTGACCCGCGACAAGGCTTCTCTGAAGATATCTCTAATAGCCCTATATAGCTGATCCGTCTGTTTTAAAAATCGCGCAAGAGCCTCCTCCTCTTTGTCCTTGTCAGTTGTCATAGGTCGGTTATTATCATCATAAACGGTGCCATGTGTACCAAGCATCACCTGTCTCTTCATCTGCCGGTGCAGCCTCCAGAATTTTCCCAGTGTCACATCCCCACCTACTTCATTGATAAACTGTTCCCACTTAATCCTCTTTGCCTCAGCTGCCTGGAGTTTAAAATCCTGCACCTTTACTTTTTATACCTTTCAGCCTCTTCCAATTCTGTGTCAACTGAATTGGTTGCTCTCCGCACCCTCTGCCAATTCCTTGTGGTTGCCCTCATTTCCCTCCATGAATTCTCGACCTCTGGTGTCCACCATGATGGTTGGGTAAAGATTCTTCTTGTTGGTTTAGATCTTCCCTGTTATCTAAGACGCCCCAAGAGCGAAGAGTGGTCGCGATCAAAACTGAACGCCCTGCGAGCTCTTATAGTCCTAACTGTGCTGGACTTAGGTATCAGCACAGAACAGGGGAGGTGATCACTTCCATGGTCTCCAAGGACGCTCCATTTTATATCTGATGCCGCCTCTTGGGATACAAGCGCCAGGTCGATGGCCGTGTCAGGGTCTGCCGGTCTCATTGCTAGCCTAGTAGGTGTCCCGTCATTTAGACAGATAACATCCGTCTCAAGCAAGGCCTCAGCAAGAGCAGTTCCCTATCTGTTCTCTCCCGACCTGTCCCATTCCTTGGCGCGGGCATTGAAATCACCACATATCAGATACCTGGAACCTGGGGTGTCCACTAAACCTTTCAATTAGTCCCAACTCTCTCTGCTTATGCAAGATTCCCACTCACATATATATTTATCAGGTTCCAGCTGTATCGGCCGATTTGTATCCGCATTCCCTGCACCTCTTCACTCTCCTGACCCCACCCACTCATATCCAGTATTGAATGCTGTAAACCGTCCTTGACCACCAGAGCCTGCCCATGTCTTCCCTGCCCAGTTGGGTTGATGTAACATGTATAGCCAGAGAACTTAAAAGAGTTCGTATCCAGTTCCTGTAACATCAGGACATCAAAATCGTAGACCAGTTTCTCCAGTATTGGTCCTCGCTGCTTTGCACTACGGCAATTCCAATACCCAACCCGTACATTTTTGAGTCCCAAACGATCCGTTTTCCTTCTACCCCTTCTGGCTCCAGCCCTCTTCTTCCTTTTCCTTCCCCCTCTCCCCTATCTCTTCTCCTCCGCTTCATTCTCTCCCCGCTGGCTGTTGTCAAAGGTATCGAGCACAAAGCACGTACTCCGTTGCTTCGGCGATAATTCTTTGTATTATTCAAAGTTGGTTAGATATGAA
>OY992879.1:48506323-48563382 GCA_963921405.1 Cepaea hortensis
TGGTAGACCCATATTTTTTATAGACAAATGGGCTAACAGTATACCACAACAAGCAATGATGTACAGACCAGAGGGAAGCAGAGGAAGAGGCCGACCACGTAAACGTTGGACGGAGGGAATAGCAGAGTCCATGGGAATATCGATATATGAAGGTCATAAACGGGCTCTCTCACGCTGTTTATACTTCACCTCGAAACCGCAAGGTACAAGAGGAACATAATGAGATGACGAGATGAGAAATGGGTAGTGGGTGGATAGTGACCGCCTTTGTTTCCCCAGACATCTCCTGGCACCCATTATAGGCTG
Source organism: Cepaea hortensis (assembly GCA_963921405.1). NCBI lineage: Eukaryota > Metazoa > Mollusca > Gastropoda > Stylommatophora > Helicidae > Cepaea > Cepaea hortensis. Next base: position 48,506,630 of record OY992879.1, read on the forward strand.
GGTCGACCTGGCAGTCCAGGCCCATTTTAACATTCCAATCTGCTCACTTGCCTGTCAAATCCAAGACCGCTTGTCCGGCAGAGGAGCGTCCAGCCACTTCTGTACTGCGGCTCCCGGTGTTTTCTTATACATTTATATATTTTGTGTCGCATTTAGAATTTCGTGTACACCTTCAAGAGATTATAAACTTAAACTATTGCAAATGTAATGCTTCTATCGTTGTTATTATTAGCAGAGATAATAATTGTGGTGCATAATTTTCTGACCTATGGCAAATTATTATTAAGAGCATGCATCTTTCCCATTGCAACATACGCCTGTGAGACCTGGACACTTACTAAACAAGCTGAACAGCGCATAAGTGCTTTTGAATATAAATGTTATAGACCGGTTCTAAGAATATCTTGGGTAAAGAAAATAACAAATGCATCCATACTTCAAGAGCTGAATATTGAAGAGGGGTGGCTATTAAAGACGATAAAACAAAGAAAATTGATATATTTTGGTCACTTGAAAAGTCATGAAAGTTTGGAGAGAACAATAATGAAGGGGTATATGCCTGGGAAGAGAGGAAGAGGAAGGCCAAAGAGAAGATGGGTGCAGGATTTGGTGCATGATCTCCAGATGGGTGTAACGGACGCGGGACATCTTGCTTGTGATCGAGAAGTTTTCAGGAAGATTGTTACGGCAGCGAGGTTCTGCAAAGGACGTCCTACTGAATGAATGAATGAATGAATGAATGAATGAATAGCAAACTACTGAACGTAAACTTGCCCACGAATCACAAACAGCCAAGAATATGCTGGGGTTGACTGCTACATCCGTAAAGGATATGCAACTAACTAACCCTCGTACAACTCAAGATATATATATATATATATATATATATATATATATATATATATATATATATATATATATATATATATATATATATATATATATATATAATTTTTAATTTAAAAAAAAAAAAAACAGAGAATGCAATAGGAAAAATTGTGGGCAATAAAAATTATTTTAGAAACTAGAACTACACAGTGTTTATGCAAGAACGTGGAATGAATTAAACAAACTCGACGTATCTACAAGTTTTATAACCCGTCTAATTTATCATTGCGTTTTTTGTTTCTTTTCTCAGGGTTCAAGGAAACTTCATTTCTCTTCGCAATATCGTCTGCGGGTCTGGTGCATGAGGTGGCCCGCGCATGCGCCCAGGGCATCATTGACAGATGCACGTGCGATGAGTCCAAACATCTGGAGAACACGGAGACCTGGCGTTGGGGAGGATGCGGAGACAACATCAGGTTTGGGATCAAGTTCACGCGGAAGTTCTTACACGGCGGGAAGAGCTCCGAGAAGGACATCAGGGGGACAGTGGACGAGCACAACAGCGAGGCTGGAATTAAGGTGGTTGTCTCGTGTCGCTCTTAATCGTTGTTGTTTTTGTCCTTAGGTATGTCAGTAGCTCGTGCTGTACCAAGCATTTCGCCTCACATTGTCCAGATTATTGTCACATGACACAAGCATTGTTAGTTTTCTTGGCTGCTTCATTCTCAGATCATCATTACTTTTTACTCACTCTATTCTCGAGACCGCGGCTCTATGGCAAAGGCTTTACGAATGCAACTCTTAATTCCGCATACCGCCTTCGAAACACAGCTGCGGGATATATGGAAGCAGGCTGCCTTGCCTTGGTTTCCCATACAAACATATGAGTGTCGGTTGTTCAGAAATCATTATGGTAAATATAGCTTTCAGTGTTCATATTACCTAACGTGTCCTCTAGATATTGGCGTGGCTGAGAGGTTTGTTTAATGCACTTAAACCGGGTAGTGGGTTCGTTTCTACAGGCCGGACTTAAATGTTGACCTTTCCTCCAGAAAGCAATGGCAAACTACTGGATGTAACATTGCTAGTAAATCATAAAAAGCCATTGGGGGCTGAATGTGACTGCAGCGTCCTGCAAAGGACATACAATCTTTTAAAGTATGTCCTCTAATTTCTGCGCATGCCCTACACTTCTACGAGATTTGTGGAGTCAAGAGCCGTCATCACAGCACTCGGGACATTCCTATACCAGCTCCGTCCTCATCTTCAACAACCAGCGAAGAGTCCGAATACTAATGGTACCAGTTGCAATCTGGTTGTGTGACGTCTGTCCTTTCCTCGGAGTTCTGAATGTGAATCAATACCTGTGATAGTGTGTGTGTGTGTGTGTGTGTGTGTGTGTGTGTGTGTGTGTGTCCGCCCGTCCGTCCGTCCGTTCGTCCGTCCCGGCGAGAGTACAGTACCCCCCCCCCCCCCAGTTTAGGAACCACTGTACTAAATCACCCGGCGTTCCATACTCCCAAGTTTCCCACATCTAGAAAGCACACATATATTTGTCATTAAAGTCGATGTTGAAAATACGGATTGGAACTTGAGCGCGTATTTAAGTGGCTTTTTTCTGTAATTGTGTATATTCCTAACCGCTCAGCTATTTAGCCGGCGACCGTACCTATCTATATCATCTACAATGGTTATTCCAACGACAGCGGAACGCGAAGAAAGCGTGTATGCACAACGCATGAATGGAAATAGCCGCGTTCACGCCTTTGGTACGTGGCGGGAATGCTAACCGAAGGATCAAACTATTTTAATTTTCTTTCACCGGAATGGATCGAGCTTAAATGAAGTTTAATCGAACAACAATACGGGACGCCATGTCTTGAGACGTGATGAATGGGAATTGTTTGTTTCATTGTCTGGAAGACGGTTGCTCTAGATTCGTGTGTGTGTGTGTGTGTTTTATTTTTTTTATTTTTTACTTTTCGTCGGCAGAAAGAGAGAATTTAACTTCGGAAGCCACAATCAAGTTGCACGAGTTATTGCCATGCAGAAAGACTTCGTTTTAAGTTGGTATTACCGTAGGAATAACTAATGCCCTACATTTGAACAGTGTTAGTGACTGTATTTTAAGTATTTCAGCCAAAGTATAATTCATGTATTCACTTCAATAAATATGTAACTCTGCAGTATGCACTGTCCTCTGTCCTATTTGAGAGATGCAGCTATCTCAGGCTATAACTCGTGCAACCTAATGATTGTTGCTTCTGTTTAAAGTACTGCTTTTAATACAATGTACAAAATGTTATTGCGTGATATTTACAGGACGTTGCAATCACTCTAGCATGGCTTGTTGTGAGGAATTAGGTGGTGATAGTTCAGTAGTTTGCCATTACCTTCAATACAGTGTATAGTTGTTGAATTTGAATAACCAAGACACAAACAATAGATTGCACGATTTATTGTCTGGCATATTTCGCTGCATCTCGTCAGGTACATACTGCAGAAATCACACAACTTACGTGAATTAATTAGATAAATCCTTCAAACTGAAATATACACATGTTCGCACAGTAATATCGATTGTCTACCACGATAATTTTAAACTGACTAACATGTCTTTCTGCTTGCACAAGGACGGCTTACGAAGGTTGATTATTATAGCTTCAGCAAACTTTAACAACCGACTACTTTGTGTGTTGAACAACACACGGAAGGCACTGTCTCTTTCAACCACGTGACCACTCTCGAGCACATGTCTCTCGACCGATGAAGCCGGACTGTTCCGGTGTGTCGGCCTGCCTAGGCTACCATCTTCTGTGTGTAGTATCTTGTCCACCCAATTCGGAATGTGTTCCGAAACCCTGCAATGTAACTGTCGCTCAGTACTGCTTATGTAGATGGCCTCGCATCTGCATGTAAATTGGTAAATACAATTTGATTTGGCGTAAAAGCTACAGGTTCTTTTACTGCTGGGACGGGGATCGGTGTGTTTCTGTACCTGATGACTAGAGTTGCAGCACAGAATGTTCGCTCGACTGCTGTGGTGAGCCGGTCCTGCAGACGTTGCACGTCATCTCCTCGGAAGGTTAGCTGGATGAATACCTTGAGTTTAGGGACTGTAGTTACTCCTGATTTCGGTTTGGGCTGTTGGCAGTGGCGCTTTATAAATCCTGTGGAGTACCCATTCAGGTTTAAGGCATTCTTCAGAGTTTCAAATTCCTCTGTCAGTGTGTCCTGGGTGCATACCTTCCTAGCACGGTCAAACAGGGTCCGAACTAAGCCCCGTTTGTACTGGACAGGTGCGATGCTCTGAAAATTTAAGTATTGGCCAGTCCATGTTTCTTTGCGGTACACCGATCTTTGAATTGTGCCGTCTGCTCTACGTCTCATCAGGATATCTAGAAACGGCAACGCTTCGTTGTGTTCGTGTTCCATAGATAGAGAGATGTTTATATGTGTCTCGTTCATTGTGGCCTGGAACGACGTTGCTTGTAGCTCGTCTGTGGTGATAATTAGTATATCGTCCACGTCACGACGGTAAAAGGCCAAGTTATTGATTTCTGAGGATCTCTTTTCTTCTAAGTGTGCCATGAAGATGTCCGCTAGAATAGGCCCAAGTGGGCTCCCCATGGCCACTCCGTCAATTTGGCGATATGACTTGTTTAGAAAGTTGAATTGTATGTTGGCAGTACATAATTTTAATAGCCTCTCTAGAATAGCTGATGGTATGCCTAGTTTTAGTTGTTTGTCTCTAATGCGTTCGCATATTATATTCACGGTCTCATCTAATGGAACGTTGGTGAATAAAGAGGCAATATCCATGCATGCCATGTGTTTGTTGTTTATGTCCATAGTATCCAATAATTCCACCAGTTCTAATGTATCTCTGAGTGTTCTTGGATCGAAGGACTGTCGTACTGGCTTGAAAATTTCAGCTAGCCATCTCGCCATTCGGTATTGTGCAGAGTTAACCATGGAAAGGATCGGTCTTAGTGGGATGCCGGGCTTGTGAAGCTTGGGTAGACCGTACATCTGAGGTGTTTGGGAGCCACGCGGTGTGAGCGTTTTTGCAGTGGCCTCACTGATGAGTCCCGCATTCACAAGTGACTGGATTTCTTTCCTCATTTTTGCATCCAGGTCCTCCGACTTGTTGACTATTTGCTCTACTCTGAATTTAGATGCATCTGATAATATTTCATCCATTTTTCTCTGGTAGTCTGATATGTCCATCAGTACTGCACCACTCCCTTTGTCAGGTTTCAATATTACGAGGGTTTTGTTGGCTTTTAACGCTTTTAAGGCAGTAAGGTGTTCGTTGGTCAGCGGCCATGTCTGTTTAGAGGGGATTGTGCGATACTGGTGTTCTAAATCTACCAGTTTGGCCTTCAGCCACCCGATTGACTCAGCAGAAGTAGGTGATAACTTGGAGACTTGATCAAACAACATTTCAAATTGTGCTTGCGACTCAACACGGTTAATGTGTTTGGGCTTTATGCAGAATTTTAATCCGTATGCAAGGGCCTCCGTTTCAATGTTGTTGAGTACGTACGACGATAAGTTCCTCACATATTTCTCTGGGTTGTCTAGTACTGACGTTGTTATCTTTATTTTAACTTTATTAACTAACGTTGTTAACTTTATTTCACGATATATTTTTTAAAAAGGTTTTTTTAAAATTATAGTTTTGAATAGAGTTGAGTCAAGAACCGACACCACTGCACTCAGGACATTCTCATACGTGTTCAGTCCCCTCGTTCAACAGCCAGCGAAGAGTCATACTACTAATCGTTCCCATCGCTGATTAAATGTTCTCCTGGTCTTCCCTCTCAGCTTTGAGATTTTTCCAGAACCTCTGCCGATCCCCTGCAATCTCATTCTTTCCACATGTGGGTTCTCAATCTGTTCCTCCACCTTCTCCACCTGAAGAATACAGTGTATAAACCGTGCATACTACTATACAGTTCTGTGTAATTGTATTCCGAAATATCCTAACTTTCCCAACAACTTTATTTCACGATATATTTTTTAAAAAGGGTTTTACAGGCGAGAGGCTCGATTTTCAATGCACCGGATTTGTCCCGAATGGCTCCGTCTCTTCCTGTAGTGCGGCCTGTCGGATGCGTCGTACACATCACGGATCCCGTTGCTCCCGCGACGACCCCCAGGAGTCTCCGAGAAAACTGCACTCGTGAACTGATTGTCGAAGTCCGGAATTGAACCCATGACATTCGGAGAGCGACGCTAGTGGCTTAACCACTTTGCCACGCAGACCTCCGTCATATCACGATATGTAATAGTGTCATGTATAAGTTAGTCGTTAGTTAATTGCGGTTCCAACTTCACGATAAAGGGTCGCCCCATTATATTCCGTTCCTACGCCAGTGAATATCACAAAAAAGTCTCCTCACGAGAACAAACAGGTGTCTCGACAAACCAACAGGCCACACAGGTGTACTATGCATAATACCGCTGCCAGAATGCCAACACAAAAGTCCGCCATGAAGAATACAGTTCATCATTGATGGGAGCTGTAGTCACTTAAAAAAACCAGCAACCACACATTACTGCATAAGGCAACCCAGTTAGTTCAACGACTGATCGGCCGCCATTTATTCTGAACATGCAATTCATGCTATAAACAACCGCGACCAGATGTAAAAGCACTCCACGTGTATAAACTGCATATAATACTATACAGTTGCGTGTCATTTTATTCCAGATTGTTCTTTCTTTCCTCAGTTCCTTTATTTGAGGATATGAGATAATGCATGTAAAACCAAAAACAAAACACACACACACACACCACACACACACACACACACATACACACACACACATACACACACACACACACACACCCGCGCCATGTGGCTGATTCGATGCTAACTCTCAAGGTTCGCTACGGGAGGGAGGACTGGCTATCTAATCCCCCATGCCCTCAGATCTACAAACATTTGATTGTACTAACACGGTGGTTTTCACCCTTTTTTGGCCCGTGTCCCCCTTCACCATATTTTCAGAACGTCGTCCCCCCGCCCTTTCGTATTTCCTACCTAAAAATCCCCCCCCCCCCCCCACACACACACACACAGTATACGTAATAATGTAATGGAAGCTACATTTAATAGCACATACTAAAACAAGTCTAGACGTTCACATAAAACGTGATTTGTGGGTCTACTTACTTTATGAAATGAATTTTAGAAGGGTGAGACGTACAGAATCGTAAAGTATGAAGGGAAAAACAATATCAACAAAACAAATAATCTTTATTCCCCTCCCCCCGGAAACCCTAAAATTCCCTCCCCCCCCCCCCTCGGGGAGGGGGGGGGGGAATTCCCTACATGTTGAGAACCACTGTACTAACACTTCACATACCCAGAGCAATTTCCTACTTTTTAACAAATACGATCGCGATTAAACTTCCCGTGCGCTGACGTGATATAGTTGATTCACTCCACACACCGGGCAGTTAGACTTCAACTTTGACTTCTCGTTCAGAAAGCAATGGCAAACTACTGAAAGTAACATTGCTTTGAAAATTGACCAGGGGTTGATTTCAAAATCCTGCAAGGGACATGCAACATTTTAACACATTCGATTATACCGTGACCCCTAGTCCATTCAACCTCAAAGGGCAGTTATATTACGCTCCATCTCTGACTCAAATTAATAATCCTGTGATTGAGTCAGCCACAAATAGCAACTGACCACGGTTTTACCCACACAGGATATTCATTTGAAGGTGATTGTTGTCCAAAGAGGTTACATTTAGCACATTCAATTCTGTGACACTGTTCCACTTTCTCAACAACTTGACCTTCGTCATTTGTCACGTGATATGTGAGGCTCTTCGGTTCGAAGATATATATATATATATATATATATATATATATATATATATATATATATATATGCTCTCTCTCTCTCTCTCTCTATCTCTCTCTCTCTCTCTCTCTCTCTCTCTCTCTCTCTCTCTCGCTCTCTCTCTCTCTCGGGAGTCTCTGTGGCGAAGTGGTCAAGCCGTTTGACTCGGGCTCCGAAGGTTGTGGGTTCTATTCCGGGCTGCGTCTTTCGGTTCACGAGTGAAATAGATAGAGCTACGGAGTTCGTGCTTTGTATGACGCTTCCGCGCTGCGGAAAGAGACCGAGCCATATGGGATAAAACCCGGTGCAATGAAGTCGACCCTGTCGACTTTTAAGCGACTTCTCTCCCCCCCCCCCCGTCTCTCTCTCTCTCTCTCTCTCTCTCTCTCTCTCTCTCTCTCTCTCTCTCTCTCTCTCTCTCTTAATAGCTGGCTTCTTTTTTTTCTTTTTTTTCAGCTGGCTAGGGCACCGATCAGTCTCGGTTAATTTTTTAAAGATACATTAACAGACAGGCACCCAGCCACACAGACAAGCAGACACACATACAGACAGTCACACACACACACACACACACACACACACACACACACAAACACACACACACACAGAAAGCAAGACAGGCACACAGGCAGACTGGCAGCCACACAGTCACACACACAGAGAAAGACAGACAGGCACACAGACAGACTGGCCGCCCACAGACAGTCACACAGACTGGCAGGCATTCACACAGGCAGGCGCACAGACAGACTGACGGGCAGACAGGCGCACAAACAGACTGGCAGGCAGCCACACAGACAGACTGACAGGCAGGCAGTCACACGGACATACTGGTAGGCAGGTAGCTACAAAGACAGGCAGACAGCCACACATACAGACTGTCAGGCAGGCAGTCACACAAACAGACTGGCAGTCACACAGACAGACAGACAGACAGGCAGGCAGCCACACAGACAACAGACAGGCAGACAGCCACACAGACAGACTGTCAGGCAGGCAGTCCCACAAACAGACTGGCAGTCACACAGACAGACAGACAGACAAGCAGGCAGCCACACAGACAGGCAGGCAGCCACACAGACAGACAGTCAGGCAGGCACCACACAGCCAGACTGGCAGTCACACAGACAGACTGGCAGTCACACAGACAGACTGGCAGCCACACAGACAGACTGGCAGCCACACAGACAGGCAGGCAAGCAGCCACACAGACAGACAGGCAGGTAGGCAGCCAGACAGACTGGCAGGCAGGCAGCCACACAAACAGACTGGCAGACAGGCAGCCACACAGACATACTGGCGGGCTGGTAGCCACACAGACAGACAGGCTGGCAGGTAGTCAAAAGACAGACTGGCAGGCAGAAAGTCACACACACAATGAGGCAGTTACACAGACAGATACTTACAGACGCAGTCACATAGACAGGCAGATATGCAGACAGTCACACAGACAGACTGGCAGATATGCAGGCAATCACACAGACAGATAGTCAGGCACTTATATAGACAGATACTTAAGAAGGCAATCACACAGACAGACAGGTAGGCAGCCAGACAAACACATGGACAGACAGACAGACGGATAGTCAGAAGGACCAACGGATAAACAGACGTACGAATGAACAACAGATAGAGTTACAGAAAATCAGGCTTGCACACACAGATGGCTAGATAGACAGGCGGGTACAAAATCGAGCAAAGACAGATGGACAAGCAGGCACACAAACAGACAGACAGGCATCCACACAGGCATGTAGATAATTATCTCATAGTTATTTAAATTGTCTACCACTGTAATTTCAATTATCATGTCTGTTAGCTTACACAAAAGTTAGCTGTGCTATATGGATACCAAAAAACATATGATATTCATATAGGGAAGCCAGCGTTATGTAAGTGAAAATACATGATAGTTTAAAATTACCGTACTGGACAATTTAAGCTATTGTGTGGATATGTGTTTGTATATTTAAACTTGAAGGATTTAGCTTGTTACTTTAGTTTACATTGTGTGATTTCTGCAGTATGTACCTGACGAGATGCAGCGAAAAATGCCAGACAATATATTGTGCAATCTATTGTTTCCATCCATCCATCATGCGCCTTTGCCGGTAAGCGTGGGCGGTCATGTTCTGCCATCTCACTCGATCACCAGAGTCGTGGATCAGTTCCGTGTTTATGTCTCGACCATGCCACAAGGCTAAGCCATCCAGGTACTTGCTTCTAGGTCTTCATCTTGGTCTGTTCCCCTGTCGTGTCCTCCTTTAAAGTGTCGTCCCTGGAGTGAAGAGAGTCAACACCCACATTATATTTTTTTTTCTATCAATATCCTGGAGAATCCACCAGCTTCCGTCCAACACACTCCATCAGCCCGTGGACACCTTTTCCTATCACTCTCTCACTGTCGTACTATGCCCCCTCTCATACCTCCCCAACGCAACATACTCAACAACTCTTGCTTCTAAAAATTAATAAAGATTAATTTATTAAAAGAAAAGTGTAACTTATATGAGACGTGTATGCGAAGACAATGTGTGTCGTGTATTATAACATAAATGTATGTGTCAGCCTTCAAAGTTCAGGATCATAGTGTACACATCATGGCAAGGATTACACGACATCACACGAGTCAGTACATTAGACCTCACCGAAGTCGTATCCTTCTCTCCAGACTTGTCCTCCTCCAGGAACTCTGATGACCATGAGATCTGAATCCCATGTAAATATATAATCCGTGGAAAAAACTATTATTGTTCCTAACACAACTGTTCCCAACAGTTTATAGAAACTCCGGCTTCATAATTCCGGCGCGGTGAAACAAACATGGAACACTGTCCTATGAACAGGACTTTTTGTCTCTTGCTAAATGTTCTCTAGTTCTCACTATTAAACAGTTATTGTCTATACTCCAATAGAGTCCTTTATTTTTGTTCAAGTCATAAGTGAACTGAATATCCATCACTACTGGTGTGTTAAAACTGGTATGACCTAAACTCATTCGGTATTTATCCTGTAGGATACATATACCATTCAGCTCCACTGAGCAATGTTGATCATCTTCCTCTAGCATAAGCTCTGTTGTAAAGTTGCTGGCCAATCTTCCTGCGCCAAACTTTATCCGGGATCGGATTTTTCCTGGGTTCCGTGTTCTTCATTCCAACCAGAGGAAACCTGTAACATAAATCATATAACCGGTGATAGCCTCCCCGTCACTGATCTCTATTAGATGATCGTGGGCCATCGGCCTCGCTCAGAAAATATAATGAACCTACTCTGTCATGGACAGATGACTGAACACATATGTTATCATCAGGCCAAGACAAGAAAAAAAAAAATCAACAAACAGAATGCGGAACTCCGCCCACCAGGGACACCTACGGGAATATCCCAATTATCCCTCATTACTTACTTCTCAACTAGTAAAGCTTATCAACACTTCACTAATCTATTTTCAACTAACAGAGTCAAGTATCACTTCCCTACTCTAGCTAGTTTTCCACTAACAGTGCTAATTACCACACTTTAGTTTTAACAAGGCTACAGCCTATATTAATTAGAACTAATTATAATAGGTTCTACCTTAGGCAACACTGCAGTTAGATCAAATTACATCCACTCTTGCCATGACAGGCACGTATAAAATTAAATTAACTCAATTCGCACACGGTAGACATTTTCCCATCAGAACCGCAGTGCCGAAGCACGTCTGCTAAAATCCAAGGTTTGAGTTCAACTGTCCTCTCCGATCCTGGTTTTCGGCAAAACCTAAAATTGGTCACGTGACATGGTTGATGTCCTGCAGGTGTTATTTGGGCATATCATCCATTGTCAAGAATCGATTTTCCCTGGCTCCATCAATGTCAAAGTTGTCATCAGTTGTTTTGACTCCCCCAACAAACTAACGAGTTACTGTATGATCCCAACAACAGTTTTCCCCAACAAGCTGCCAATCTTCTTTCCGTCCGGAAACTATGAATTGACAGACGGACTGTTTTCTTCCGAGCTGAGTACTTCCGCTTCCAATCCGACTTGTTTATAATCTGTCAAAGCGATGTATGATTCAGCTCATTCACTTCCCCTACACATCTGCAACTGTTAATTTTGCCTGACATGTGATGGGCGACATCCGATTGCCACCATGATCCCACGGGTTCCATCTGTATTCAAATGTTGACAAACTGTCAAAGCGATGCCGGGACCCGTCTCCCTCACCACCGAGTGTTCCCAATCCGTCGACCAGATGTAAACACGTGCAGTTACATTTCCTGGATTTGTTGAAACAACCTGTGGCCTCGAACATATGCACTAGGCAAACTTTCTGTATTATCATTATCTGGTTAACTCATGGCGATCTCGTGACATCCCCTCGATCTTACCAGTTGTCACCAAGTTTTCCAGATCATTTCTTCTCATAACATGCCCAAAAAATTGTGACTGTCTACGTCTAATGTCTCTAATCAGTTTACGATCTTCATTTGTTTCTTGAAGAACTTGTTCATTGGTCTTTCTGGCTGTCCATGGTATTCTTTGCATTTTCCTCAGAAACCACATCTCTACAGCCATCAGATGCTTTTCAGCTTGACTGCTCATTGTCCAAGCTTCACATCCATATAAAAGTGCAGGTTCTATGTAGCACCTAAACACTCTTTTTCTCGTTTCAATTGACATCTTTTTATTGGTCAGTATGTTTTTCATCTTGCTAAAGGCTACTTTTGCCATGACAATTCTTGTTCTAATCTCTTCAATATCTATTGTTTGCGTTTTCAATATTAAAAGACAACTATCTGATTTTTTTGTCTACATACTTTGCTTAAAACGATAATTGGCATTGTTTCTACATAATCACCTCATACAGGCAGTTTAGCGTTGTTTTCTGACAGTGTTTCCTTTCTTCTGTCCACAGATTGTAAAAGACCTGGTCAACACAACCTGCAAGTGTCATGGCGTCTCCGGGTCATGTACAGTAAAAACGTGCTGGCTACAGTTGGCCCCGTTTAAAACCGTCGGCAGCGTTCTAAAATCGAAATACGAAAAATCTGCCAAGGTTATATCATCCCCGAACCAGGCCACGGGCCAAACGCAGCTGATGAAGCGCCGCAGCACTCACGTGGACTCAGTGCATCCCTTGGCTGAGATGAACATTGTGCCACTTAGGAAATCGGAGTTAACTTATATTGAAAATTCGCCAAATTTTTGCCTGAATAGCAGTTATTCACCTGGCACATCTGGTCGGTCGTGTATCAAGGGAGACAACTGTGATACGATTTGTTGCGGCAGGGGATATAATGTGCAGAAACAGATTCAACAAACACGTTGTAAATGTGAAGCTATTTGGTGCTGTAAGATTACGTGTAAAGTGTGCTTATTCGAGAAAGAAGTGTACTTGTGTAAATAGTGTGTGTATCTGTAAAGAGAGGAACTTGTTTCCTGGTGTTAATTGGCAGCTATAGAAGATACGAGGCTATACCACAGGTATACGAGGATAACAGAACGATTGAAAGACATAATTTGGAGATGAAAGAAAAAAAAATACTTTACTGGAAACTTGAGTCAGTTCTGGAAAAGAAATTATCTTTCGCTTTTGTATTCATCGTGTAGACGACGACAAGGTCGAAAAGATAAGAGCACTCGCTCTTATACTTCCGATGCGTTGATGGCGAGGCAGTCGCTTCAACCCTTGCACCGGCATTAAGTTGGATTTGAACGGTGACTTCTCGTTTAGAAAGCAATGGCAAGCTAGTGAACGTACAATTGCCCTGAAAAACAATATGGGGTTGATCGTGAGGTCCTACACAGGACAAGCCACATTTAACATTCATCGCGTCCCTGGCTGTCTGGACTAGGCATTCTTGCATCACTGTAGACATGGGTACCTGGCTGTCTGGAATAGGCATTCTTGCATCACTGTAGACATGGGTACCTGGCTGTCTGGCTAAATTACCAGACCATGCCGCTGTCTCAGTCCGTCCAGCATCCTTGATCCAGGTCTGTCTCAGCCTCTTTTATTACCGATCTGCCCAATCGTCACGATGTTTTCCAATGTCTTTCTTCTCATGATGTAACCTAAGAACATTGTATTCTGCTTCTGTTTGCACATGCATTTCTACTTTCATTAGCCTCTTCAGTGGAGTCAGTTAATTCATTCGCAACCAAAATCTCAGAAAGCACATCTCTGTTGCCTCCAGCCGTTTCCTGATCTGTTGGTTCAAGTTCCTTGTTTCACTACCATACAATTGAGCCGGCTTCATGTGGCATTTCTATTTTTGTCACGCTCTTTCTGACATTCGGTGGCTGCGACTTATTGAATTACATACTGTTCAATTTTTGTTGTTGAAAACTTAGCATTCAGGAAATTTCAACAAGTCCTCATTTTCAACAGCTAGCGAAGAGTCCCAATACTATTGGTACATGTCTGATAATGTGTCCGTCTGGCCTTTCCTAAGAGTCTTGAATGTCGGCCAGATCCTCTGGTTACTCCCTGGAGCACTATTATCTCCAGGCCGCGTTGACCTACCTGTTTTCCCGCACTGTACGCACGATCCCAAGGGCCCCGACAACATCTGCCTATCATGCACCAATACCCCACCCAGCGGTGCAGATACAGCCAATCTGTCCGCCTGCTCGTTTCCCACCACACCAGTATGTCCTGATGGAAATCCAACGGATGCTCCCTATTTTTAATTGTTGACGTAAGCCTGCCACTCTGCCCTAAGCAAGCCTGTCTTCACCTTTCTCTGCATACTTTGTGAGTCCGTTACAATGCAGCCTTTGCTTTGCCTATGCAGTTTTTAATCTATGCCATGCACTTTCCAACTGATATCATGAATGTCCGCCAAATTTTTGAATTACCTGACTTGGTGAAGAATTTCCCCTCCTATTGTTATATCCCATTTGGTAGTATCTTTTCGTATTCATGGGATTATAGTCATCATCATCATGAGCCAAGCCGATAAACCGTGGGCGGTCATGTTTTTCACACGATCACCAGAGTCGTGGATCAGCTCTGTGTTCTTGTCTCGACGATACCACGTGCTCAAGCCATCCAGGTATAGATCTCTGCCTTACCCTTATTACCCCCCCCCCCCCCCATCGTGCCAGTTATCACCAAGTTCTCCAATGTATTTCTTCTCACAAGGTGTCCATAATATGTGACTGTCTAGTCTAATTTCTCTAATCAGTTTACGGTTTTCTTTTGTTTCTTGTAGAGCTTGGTAATTGGTTTTTCTATCTGTCCATGGTATTCTTTTTATTATCCTCAGAAATAATATTTCCACAGTCACCACATGTTTTATTTTTTAGCTTATCTCCTCATTGTCCACGCTTCACATCCATACACAAGTACAGGTTCTGTGTAGCAGATCAACACTTTTTTTCTCGTTGCATATGACATCTTATTATTGGTCAGTATGTTTTTCATCTTGCAAAAGGCTACCTTCGCAATGTTCTTGTTATAATCTCTTCACGGCATCTCCCATCAGATGTTATGACTGTTCCGAGATAATTGTACTGATTCACTTCTGTAAGAATATTCTCATTTACTTGTGTATTACATTGTGGTATTTCCTTCTTCCCAGTGACGACCATAATCTGTGTCTGGTTAAAATTTAATTCTAACCCTAGCTGGTCACTGTGTGCAACAACCGCATCTACTAAATGTTGCAGATTGTGGGATTGTAGTAGTGCTTCAGTTTTCCATTTAAGTATTCTTTTTATTCTTTCTTTGATAAAGACTTTTGTGGAAATAATCGATTGTATCTGTATGTCTTTCCTTTGGTTTAGCATCCGGTTATATTTTGTGTTCAATTGGATTCTAGTACCAGCTCGGAGGCAGTCAACTCCCTATTTTTCGATAAGAACCGATTACTTGATATTGTTTTTTTCATTTCATACTTTACGGTTGTGTACGTCTCACCCTTCTAAAATTCATTTTATAAAGTAAGTAGACCCACAAATCACATTTTATGTGGACGTCTAGACTTGTTTTAGTATGTGCTTCCATTATTACGTATACTGTCTAGGAGAGGGGAGGGGGATTTTTAGGTAGGAAATACGAAAGGGGGGGGGGGGATGACGTTCTGAAAATATGGTAAAGGGGGGCACGGGCCAAATTTTTAGGTAGGAAATACGAAAAGGGGGGGGGGGGAATGACGTTCTGAAAATATGGTGAAAGGGGGGGGGGCACGGGCCAAAAAAGGTTGAGAACCACTGTCTTAGAAAGATATAAACACATCAGAATCTGAAACTAAAGTAATCATCATTACCCTATTTGGACAACAACCATCTTCAAATTAATATTCTATTTGTGGCCGACTCAGTCGCAGGATTATTAATCTGAGCCAGAGATGGGCCTTAATCTAACTTCTGTCTTGAGGATGAACGAGTAGCGGTAATGTATAATCTAATCGAATGAAACTATCACATTTCTACTGACGACAGCGCTTCGCTGAAGGACGAATTCGCTGGACTGCATGCCCAGCAAGATATCAGTAAGAAGTTGTCATCACTTCTTATGTGATTCACATGAACCACAACTGTAAAACACTGACACAATTCACATCCAACTGTTTGTACAGCGTTCTAAGTTTCGGCATTTCTATACGCCCAGCAAAGGTCAAATAATGAGCCGCGGTGGCATATGGTTAGTGCGTTTGCTTGCCAAGACTGTGGTCTGTATTCAAACCCGTAGAAATCTCGAGGTAACTTATTTGGAAATAGTACGGCTCTTATTAAATGGGTATGAGAATCTTCTGTGAACTGTGGAAAAGAAATGAGGCGAGACAGGGGACTAGACAATACACATCATTATGTCATGGACTATAATATGTGAAGACCTTACACTTCACATTTCCAACGACAGTATGTGTCAGGAGACTGACTTCCTTTAACTGTGTGGATGAAATAGTTACCACACACACGTTTGAGAGCCTTATGCCGGGTCATTTATACCACACAAGGAAAAGGGGCATCAACACACTAATATGGGCACTCTGCCTTTTACAAATGTGGAACACTCAAGCAAATCACCCAGGCATGTCCTACAAGATTGCCCTGCCTTGGCCGGACTGAGAGAGGGAATCTGGCCGGCCGGCGAGACCCTTGGAGACAAACTCTGGGGACTGGTGAGGAGTTCAAGTGAAACATTCTGTTTGTGACCAATGCTGAAATAGATGCTTAGAAACCGTTAGCACAGAGGTAGAGGAAGAATGAGTAGTTATATTACGATGATTTACAGAGCCGCCGATTTAATTAGTTTCATGATGCTATTGTCTTCATACATGGTTGATGGTGGTGTGGTTTCTATGAGGTAAAAGTATGGTTTCTAGAAGATAGAGGTATTGTGGTTTATTGGTGGTGGAGGTATTGTGTGTGTGGTAGAGAGAGATGAGGTGTCTAGGTGGTAGAGGTGTGGTGTGTGGGTGGTAGAGGTGTGATGTCTAGGTGGTAGAGGTGTGGTGTCTTGGTGGTAGAGGTATTATGTGTGAGTGGTAGAGGTGTGGTGTCTAGGTGTTAGAGGTGTGGTGTCTAGGTGTTAGAGGTGTGGTGTCTAGGTGGTAGAGGTGTGGTGTCTAGGTGGTAGAGGTGTGGTGTGGGTGGGTGGTAGAGGTGTGGTGTCTAGGTGGTAGAGGTGTGGTGTCTAGGTGGTAGAGGTATTGTGTGGGTAGTAGATGTATTGTGTGGGTGGTAGAGGTATGGTGTTTAGGTGGTAGAGGTATTGTGAGGGTGGTATATGTATTGTGTGGGTGGTAGAGGTATGGTGTCTAGGTGGTAGAGGTATTGTGTGGGTGGTATAGGTATTGGGTGGGTAGTAGAAGTATGGTGTCTAGGTGGTAGAGGTGTTGTGTGGGTGGTAGAGGTATTGTGTGGGTAATAGAGGTATGGTGTCTAGGTGGTAGAGGTATTGTGTGGGTGGTAGAGGTATGGTGTCTAGGTGGTAGAGGTATTGTGTGGGTAATAGAGGTATGGTGTCTAGGTGGTAGAGGTATTGTGTGGGTAAAAGAGGTATGGTGTCTAGGTGGTAGATGTATTGTGTGGGTAATAGAGGTGTGGTGTCTAGGTGGTAGAGGTATTGTGTGGGTAATAGAGGTATGATGTCTAGGTGGTAGAGGTATTGTGTGGGTGGTAGAGGTATTGTGTGGGTAGTAGAGGTATGGTGTCTAGGTGGTAGAGGTATTGTGTGGGTGGTAAAGGTATTGTGTGGGTAATAGAGGTATGGTGTCTAGGTGGTAGAGGTATTGTGTGGGTGGTAGAGGTATGGTGTCTAGGTGGTAAAGGTATTGTGTGGGTAATAGAGGTATGGTGTCTAGGTGGTAGAGGTATTGTGTGGGTGGTAGAGATATGGTGTCTAGGTGGTAGAGGTATTGTGTGGGTGGTAGAGGTATTGTGTGGGTAATAGAGGTATGGTGTCTAGGTGGTAGAGGTATTGTGTGAGTGGTAGAGGTATGGTGTCTAGGTGGTAGAGGTATTGTGTGGGTAATAGAGGTATGGTGTCTAGGTGGTAGAGGTATTGTGTGGGTAATAGAGGTATGGTGTCTAGGTGGTAGAGGTATTGTGTGGGTAAAAGAGGTATGGTGTCTAGGTGGTAGAGGTATTGTGTGGGTGGTAGAGGTATTGTGTGGGTAATAGAGGTATGGTTTCTAGGTGGTAGAGGTATTGTGTGGGTGATAGAGGTATTGTGTGGGTAGTAGAGGTATGGTGTCTAGGTGGTAGAGGTATTGTGTGGGTGGTAGAGGTATTGTGTGGGTAATAGAGGTATGGTGTCTAGGTGGTAGAGGTATTGTGTGAGTGGTAGAGGTATGGTGTCTAGGTGGTAGAGGTATTGTGTGGGTAATAGAGGTATGGTGTCTAGGTGGTAGAGGTATTGTGTGGGTAATAGAGGTATGGTGTCTAGGTGGTAGAGGTATTGTGTGGGTAAAAGAGGTATGGTGTCTAGGTGGTAGAGGTATTGTGTGGGTAATAGAGGTATGGTGTCTAGGTGGTAGAGGTATTGTGTGGGTAATAGAGGTATGGTGTCTAGGTGGTAGAGGTATTGTGTGGGTAATAGAGGTATGGTGTCTAGGTGGTAGAGGTATTGTGTGGGTAATAGAGGTATGGTGTCTAGGTGGTAGAGGTATTGTTTGGGTGGTAGAGGTATTGTGTGGGTAGTAGAGGTATGGTGTCTAGGTGGTAGAGGTTAATTAGTTAGTTAGTTAGTTAGTTAGTTAGTTAGTCATTTAGTTAGTTAGTCGACAGATCATCCTCATTGCACATAGAACCATTCAGTCCATAAGTGCTTGGATCCCTTCCTCAGCAAATCCCGCAGCGTGTAGCTGCTAACGACACCAGTTCTGTGTTGGTTTATCAATCTTGTTTGGCTTTGCGTAGTGTTCTTGTTTGGCCACACCTCTTTTAATTTGCTGTTCCCGTATTCTGACCATGGTTGTAGATTTACAGTCATCACTTGGTTCTTGCGATATATTTACGATTTACTTCTCGTAAAGCATTCAGAATGTCAGTCTGTTCCATGGCGCGTCCACCTTCCACAGTAGCCTTACCTACGAGCCTGTCAGCCCGCTCATTTCCTTGTACTTCCGCATGCCCTGACACGAAAATGAAACTAATCTTTGCCAGCTGAGACCGCTCCAGAGAAAGCAACCACTCTCTTCGGATCCACCCTATCTGTATCTTCTTGAGCATACTCATTAAGTCGCTAAGGAAACATGCCCTGGTGGATGTCTGTGTCTCGAGCCATGTTATTGCTTTACTTACTGCCATGACTTCCATAGTCAGGCTACTTGTGGTCAAAGCAAAAGTACCAGAATCCTCCTTATCAATTCTTCCTCCGGCCTGAGCCGTAAAGGCCCATGAACTTCTCACTCGTTGAACGACCGACCAATCTGTGTAAATGACAGCATCACCGTCTAACGAATTCTCGAAGATCAACGCTTGTACTTCCGCTTCCACAGCAACCGGATTTTCTTGTCTGCATTTTCTGTCTAGTTGGATGTAAACCAGTGTTTCCCAACGTGGGGCCCACGCCCCACAGGGGGGCAATTTGACTGTTAAGGGGGGCAATTCGAAAATGGAAGAAATCGGCTAAATATAACAAAACGGGGAGACTTGAGACTGAAGTTAACTAAATTGGAACCTGATATAAGATCTCTTTGCAGCAAGCATCAAGCGCAAGGATCTCACTAAATTTAAATAATAAATAATTACTAATAATTAAAATAATATAGAAAAATCTTTCATTAAAATTATTTTGTACTTGAATTTCAGTTCTCCATTATATGTTTTGAAAATTTACTTACTGTGTTTGCTCAATAATTACCTAGTGATTTCTCCCTAAAACCTATCATTCAAGTTTCTTTTGTGAACATTTCAATTTTTGAATATTAAAAATAATGTATATGTTGAGGGGGGGGGGGGCATGGGGCGGGGGAGGGGGGCAATATGAATTTTAGAAAGGCTTAAGTGGGGCATGGTACAAAAAAGGTTGGGAAACACTGATGTAAACTGAAAAGGACGTACAGAAATCTGTTGGCACTTGTAGATGTATGGTATCTAGGTGGTAGAGGTATGGTGTCTAGGTGGTAGAGGTATTGTGCGTGTGTCGTAGAGGTATGGTGTCTATGTGGTAGAGGTATGGTGTCTAGGTGGTAGAGGTATTGTATCTAGGTGGCAGAGGTATTGCGTGTGGATGGTAGAGGTATGGTGTGTGGGTGGCAAGTATATGGTGTGTGGGTGGCTGGGGTATGGTGTGTGGGTGGCAAGGTTATGGTTTATGGGTGGCAGGCGTATGGTGTGTGGGTAGTAGAGGTATGGTGTCTTGGTGGCATAGGCGTGGTGGGTGGCAGGTATGTGATGTGTGGGTGGCAGAGAGTAGTACGACGACGACGACGACATCGAATACCATGACTACTACTACTACTACTACTACTACTACTACTACTACTACTACTACTACTACTACTACTACTACTACTACTATACTACTACTACTACTACTGCTACTACTACTACTACTAATACTGCCACTATTACTGATGCCACTAGTATTACAACTAATGCTACTACCACCACAACCATAACCACGACTATACTACCACCACCAGCACTACCACTACTACCATCAACACTATCATCACCGCTACAACCACTTTCACCACCTCTAGAGCTACAACTACCACCACCACAACGACGCCTACGTAATAGATAGACGACATATAACAGCAACTGTTTCTGCATAAACAATATCTTTTATATCCAGTCAGTCCATCCAACCAGAGAAACCCCCACTTTGACACCTTCGACCAACCATCGACACATAATTTTACTTACTTTAGTGACACGAGTGCCGGTTTCGTGGCTTAGAGGTTATTACTTTTCTCCGTAATCTCGTATACTCTCATAGGTAACGTGATGACGGTGAGAATCAGCAGTGGTTCGAATCGCATCGGTAACTTACGGGGTATGTGAGCCGGCCGCTCAGAAACAATGGCAAACTACTGAGCGTAATCTTGCAAAGAAATCAACACACAGCTGAAAGATGCTGGTGTTGACAGCGATGTCCTGTAAAGGATATGCAACCAAAAAAAAAAGTGACACGAGTTACTTACGCTAGTTTGCAGTGACGAAGATGGGATATTTAGGCTAGTTATTGTGTACGTTTGTAAGTATTGTAGTGGTCTCTGTGTGATACCGGTCTCTGTGGCTAAGGGCTTGCGAACGCGGTTTGTGAGCCCGTATACCCGGGTTCGAAACACGGCGGTGCTGGTTTTTTCGAAAAAAGGTATAGGGGCCGGTCGTTCAGAAAGCAATGGCATACTACTGAACGTAACACTTGCCTAGTACATCAACAGCAGCTGAAAATGCTGGTGTTGACTGCAACGTCCCGTAAGGGATACGCAACAACATTTTTTTTATTTTAGTACACATTAACTAATCAAGTACTTACGATAGTACACATTTGTTACTTACGCCACTTACTGTAGCAAACGCGGGTTACTCAAGCTACTTACTGTAGTAAACATTGGTTACTTACGCCACTTACTAAAGTAAACATTGGCTATTTACACCACTTACTGTAGTAAACATTGGTTACTTACGCCACTTACTAAAGTAAACATTGGCTACTCAAGCTACATACTGTAGTAAACATTGGCTACTCAAGCTACATACTGTAGTAAACATTGGCTACTCAAGCTACATATTGTAGTAAACATTGGCTACTCAAGCTTCTTACTGTAGTAAACATTGGTTACTTACGCCACAGACTGTAGCTAACATGGGTTACTCAAACTAATTACTGTAGTAAATATTGGCTACTTACGCCACTTATTGTAATAAACATTGGCTACTCAGGCTACTCACTGTGGTAAACATTGGCTACTTACACCACTTACTGTAGTAAACATTGTATACTCAAGCTACTTACTGTAGTAAACATTAGCTACTCAGGCTACTTACTGTAGTAAACATTAGCTACTCAGGCTACTTACTGTAGTAAACATTTGCTACTCACGCCACTTACTGTAGTAAACATTTGCTACTCACGCCACTTACTGTAGTAAACATTTGCTACTCACGCCACTTACTGTAGTAAACATTTGCTACTCACGCCACTTACTGTAGTAAACATTAGCTACTCAGGCTACTTATTGTAGCAAACATATGCTACTTACGCCACTTACTGTAGTAAACATTTGCTACTCAGTCTACTTACTGTAGTAAACATATGCTACTTACGCCACTTACTGTAATAAACATTTGCTACTCAGGCTACTTACTGTAGTAAACATTTGCTATTTACGCCACTTACTGTAGTAAACGTTTGCTACTTACGCCACTTACTGTAATAAACATTTGCTACTCAGGCTACTTACTGTAGTAAACATTTGCTATTTACGCCACTTACTGTAGTAAACGTTTGCTACTTACGCCACTTACTGTAGTAAACATTTGCTACTCAGGCTACTTACTGTAGTAAACATTTGCTACTTACGCCACTTACTGTAGTAAACATTTGCTACTCAGGCTACTTACTGTAGTAAACGTTTGCTACTTACGCCACTTACTGTAGTAAACATTAGCTACTCAGGCTACATGCTGTAGTAAACATTTGCTACTTACGCCACTTACTGTAATAAACATTTGCTACTCAGGCTACTTACTGTAGTAAAAATTTGCTATTTACGCCACTTACTGTAGTAAACGTTTGCTACTTACGCCACTTACTGTAATAAATATTTGCTACTCAGGCTACTTACTGTAGTAAACATTTGCTATTTACGCCACTTACTGTAGTAAACGTTTGCTACTTACGCCACTTACTGTAGTAAACATTTGCTATTTACGCCACTTACTGTAGTAAACATTTGCTACTTACGCCACTTACTGTAATAAACATTTGCTACTCAGGCTACTTACTGTAGTAAACATTTGCTATTTACGCCACTTACTGTAGTAAACGTTTGCTACTTACGCCATTTACTGTAGTAAACATTTGCTACTCAGGCTACTTACTGTAGTAAACATTAGCTACTCATGCTACTTACTGTAGTAAACGTTTGCTACTTACGCCACTTACTGTAATAAACATTTGCTACTCAGGCTACTTACTGTAGTAAACATTTGCTATTTACGCCACTTACTGTAGTAAACGTTTGCTACTTACGCCACTTACTGTAATAAACATTTGCTACTCAGGCTACTTACTGTAGTAAACATTTGCTACTCAGGCTACTTACTGTAGTAAACATTGGCTACTTACTGTAGTAAACATTGGCTGCTTACGCCACTTACTGTAGTAAACATTGGCTGCTTACGCCACTTACTGTAGTAAACATTGGCTACTCAGGCTACTCACTGTAGTAAACATTGGCTACTGAGGCTACTCACTGTGGTAAACATTGGCTACTGAAGCTACTCATTGTGGTAAACATTGGCTACTTACACCACTTACTGTAGTAAACATTGGCTGCTTACGCCACTTACTGTAGTAAACATTGGCTACTCGAGCTACATACTGTAGTAAACATTGGCTACTCAAGCTACATACTGTAGTAAACATTGGCTACTCAAGCTACATACTGTAGTAAACATTGGCTACTCAAGCTACATACTGTAGTAAACATTGGTTACTTACGCCACAGACTGTAGCTAACATGGGTTACTCAAACTAATTACTGTAGTAAATATTGGCTACTTACGCCACTTATTGTAATAAACATTGGCTACTCAGGCTACTCACTGTGGTAAACATTGGCTACTTACACCACTTACTGTAGTAAACATTGTATACTCAAGCTACTTACTGTAGTAAACATTTGCTACTCAGGCTACTTACTGTAGTAAACATTAGCTACTCAGGCTACATGCTGTAGTAAACATTTGCTACTCACGCCACTTACTGTAGTAAACATTTGCTACTCAGGCTACTTACTGTAGTAAACATTTGCTATTTACGCCACTTACTGTAGTAAACGTTTGCTACTTACGCCACTTACTGTAGTAAACATTTGCTACATACGCCACTTACTGTAGTAAACATTAGCTACTCAGGCTACTTACTGTAATAAACATTGGCTACTGAGGCTACTCACTGTGGTAAACATTGGCTACTGAGGCTACTCATTGTGGTAAACATTGGCTACTTACACCACTTACTGTAGTAAACATTGGCTGCTTACGCCACTTACTGTAGTAAACATTGGCTGCTTACGCCACTCACTGTAGTAAACATTGATTACTCAGGCTACTCACTGTAGTAAACATTGGCTACTGAGGCTACTCACTGTGGTAAACATTGGCTACTGAGGCTACTTACTGTAGTAAACATTGGTTACTCAAGCCACTTATTGTAGTAAACATTGGTTACTCAAACCACTTATTGTAGTAAACATTGGCTACTCAGACTACTTACTGTAGTAAATATTGGCTACTCAGGCTACTTACTGTAGTAAATATTGGCTACTCAAGCTACTTACTGTAGTAAATATTGGCTGCTCACGCCACTTTCTGTAGAAAACATCGGCTGCTTACGCCATTTACTGTAACAAACACATGCTACTCAAGCTACTTAGTGTAGTAAACAATGGTTACTTATGCAACTTACTGTAGCACACATTATTTACTCATGCTACTGACTGCACAAACTACAGCTTAGAATAGGAATACATTCTCAGACTACAGATTGTGGTATCAGTGACTGTTCACATTACAGAGTGTAGTACAAGTGACTGCTTATATTACAGATTGTTGTACCAGAAACTCTCATATTAAAGATTGTAGTACCAAAAACTACTCACATTACATATTTTAGAACCAGAAACTACTCTCATCACATATTGTTATACCAGTGACCACTAGCAATACGGATTGTTGTGCCCAGTGAATTTTCACTCTACAGACTGTAGTCAGAATGATTTCTCACAAAGCAGATCGGAGTAAGAATTACTCCAATCATTATATCTGGTAGTGAAACCAGACGGACCAATAGAGCTCAAGAATTCTCTGGCCTCGAGAATGTACACATCAATTTTGTTTGCTGAAAGAATCCCATGATAACAAGCAAGTGTTGCTTCTCATTATCCATGTTCGACACTCGGGAAGAAGCATGGGCAGGCCTTATGTAAACTATGCAGTACGGACTCGGTTCGCTCGATGCTGACGAGACTCTGACGATAACCCGATTACATAAATTGGGGGAAGAGTGTCAAAAGTGCAGTGGCGTAGTTCGACATAACGTAACATTATCAATGCTCTTCCTCCATTGTCTTTATTTGCAATAGGTTTTCATTGAAATCATGGTCATGTTTGTGGAGTGGATGTGGCGAAGTAGCTAGCACGTTTACCTGCTGGCTTAGTGTTCATGTGTTTGAATCCCGCTCGAACTGGTGCATTTTCCATTTGATTTGGACTCCAGGTAGATCAGCCCAAAATGGGTACTTGTACTGGGAAGTCAAGCCGACCCGTGTGATATTAATCACCGCAGCCAGGTGAGGATGTCAGACAATATGGGGGAAACACTATATACCCAGCGAGCCTCGTGGTATGGACACGGGGCTTTTGGTGACTTTACGTTTACCTACATTCATGTTGTGACATATGACGTTATTCGTTTGATTCCAGGCAGTGATCACACATTTTGTTCAGAATAAATGAGTGAATACACAGGGCAGGTTTTGCTTTTGATTGAGTCTTTGAGTCTTTGCTTCATACGCCAATTGTGCTGTTGCCTAGTGTCAGGTTTATATTATATATAATGTCTATTATGAACACCAGTCAATGCATGTAAATGAAACTGAATATAAGGATACTTACTTCAATGGGAGAACCACCTTTGAGAAGTGCGGAGAGTAGACTGTAGATCGGTGTACTTGCGCTATATATTACAGTGAGACCTTCGATGGGTTCAACATCAGAAATTGTAGAACACAAGATAGATATGATGCTTCCAAGGTTCAACACTAGAAATTGTGGAACATTAGATAGATATGACATTTCCAAGGTTCAACATCAGAAATTGTAGAAAATTAGATAGATATGACATTTCCAAGGTTCAACATCAGAAATTGTGGAACATTAAGATAGATATGACGTTTCCAGGGTTCAACACCAGAAATTGTGGAGCATTAGATAGATATGACATTTCCAATGTTCAACATCAGAAATTGTGGAACATTAGATAGATATGACATTTCCATGGTTCAACACTAGAAATTGTGGAACATTAGATAGATATGACATTTCCAAGGTTCAACATCAGAAATTGTAGAACATTAGATAGATATGACGTTTCCAGGGTTCAACACCAGAAATTGTGGAACATAAGATAGATATGACATTTCCAAGGTTCAACACTAGAAATTGTGGAACATTAGATAGATATGACATTTCCAAGGTTCAACACCAGAAATTGTGGAACATTAGATAGTGCTGAGGGATTAGAAGAGTTCATCAAATTTGTGAAAAGACGAAGCAAACAACAACATTGTCTGAACTTTAAAAAAAACAAAACAATTTCCACGGACAAAATGATGTTTAACAAAAACATCAGTCAACAGTGAAGAATGTCAAAACACCATCCATTTTTAATATCTTGGTAATATAATCAACAGCATTATGATGATGTTTCAAAGAGGTCAGATACACACGTGCCATGGGAATACAAGCGCAAAACAGTATTAAAACCCTCGATTCCACAGCAAACAAGTTAAAGTACATATTTCGAGAACATGTATCTTTCCAGTGGCAACATAAGGATGTGAGCTCCAGGCCATTTCACAGACATCAAAGATGAAAATTTGGGTTTTTGAGCTGACGTATTAACAGCTCTGAGAATATTGTGGATGAAGGAGTAGAAAAATGCAGACATTCTACGAGACCTGAACATCGAAGACAACTGGATCATTAGCAGCATCATGTCTGTCGTGTTCTCCTTTAAAGTGTCGTCCCTGGAGTGAGGAGAGTCAACACCCACATTATAATATTTTTCTTTCCTATCAATATCCTGGAGAATCCACCAGCTTCCGTCCAACACACTCCATCAGCCCGTGGACACCTTGTCCTATCACTCTCTCACTGTCGTACTATGCCCCCCTCTCATACTTCCCCCAACGCAACATACTCAACAACTCTTGCTTCTAAAAATTAATAAAGATTAATTTATTAAAAGAAAAGTGTAACGTATATGAGACGTGTATGCGAAGAAAAATGTGTGTCGTGTATAATAACATAAATCTATATGTCAGCCCTCAAAGTTCAGGATCATGGTGTACACATCATGGCAAGGATTACACGACATCACACGAGTCAGTACAATAGACCTCACCGAAGTCGTATCCTTCTCTCCAGACATGTCCTCCTCCAGAAGCTCTGATGACCATGAGATCTGAATCCCATGTAAATATATAATCCGTGGAAAATACCATTATTGTTCCTAACACAACGGTTCCTATTAGTTCTGTATTTTCACTCTTAAACAGTCAATGTATTTAGACAAAAATGGCTTGCTTTATTCACTAGATATAGTCTGAAAGTTCTGATTTCCTTGATACGTGGAACAACTACACTTCAATGTTTGGTTTCATCTAATGTGAACATCAGTTCCTACTGATCTAGTTCCTCATGGGCTGAACATCCATCACTTCAGGTGTGTTAACGATTGGTATTCACTCATGTAGGATACATATACCATTTGGCTCCACCGAGCAATGTGTATTAACTTCTTCCGTTGCGAAAGTTGCTGGCCCATCTCTCTACATCATAATTTATCCGGGATCGGATATTTATTGGTTCCGGGTTCTTCATTCCAACCAGAGGGAACCTTAGGCAAAACCGCCTCATTCCGGGATGGCTACTACACTTTGCCATAACGACACATGCTAGTTAATATTCAATTAATCTAACACTGTAGAGCTCTCCCACAAACATGTCCATCATAATCCACGGTTTTGGTCAACTCTGTTTCTCCCAATCATGGTTTATGGCAAAACCTAAAATTGGTCACATGACGGTATTGATGTCCTGCAGGTGTTATTTGGACATCTCATCCACTGTCAAGAATCCCTTCCCCCTGGCCTAGTCACCGTCAAAGCTGTCATCACTTGTTTTAACCTCCCCAACAAACCAGCGAGTTACTGTATGATCCCAACAACAGTTTCCCCCAACAAACTGCCAATCTGCTGTCGAGGGGTGACAATCCCAGCCATCCTTCCGTTTTATGTCGGGAAATTCTACATGACAGACGGACTGTTTACTTCCGAGCTGAGTACTTCCGCTTTCAATCCGACCTGTTGATAAACTGTCAAAGCGATGCAGGGATCCGTCTCACTCACCACCGAGTGTTCCCAATCCGTCGACCAGATGTACACGTGCAGCTACAAATATTGTCCTGGGATTTTGACATCCGATTTGTTTTTTCTGTTAGTTAAAATAGTTGTCGCTGGCAGACAGTCCGTTTAATCAGAAAGCCTCTATAATAATCAACTGGCTAAACGCAAGGTTTTATTTTGTGACATACTCATAAGAGAGTAGTCCATCTCACTCTTCTCCACCGTGAGTTTAATCCAGATGATTCATTCTCCTTCTTCAGGAGCTGGGTGTCTTGACAAGAAATCCGCTCCAACATTTTCTTTCCCAGGAATGTACTCCACTGTGAAATTATAGAGTTGCAGTAACAACGACCACCGCATCAAACGGGCGTTGAGCTTCTGAGAAGTAGCCAGGAACATCAGGGGCTGATGATCCGACTGGACCCGAAACTTAACTCCATACAAATATGGCTGGAATTTTTGCACTGCCCATACGAGGGACAAGCACTCTCTCTCGGCGGTTGAATAATTCCTCTCCGCCTGTAGAAGTTTCTTACTTGCATATGCTACAGGTTTCAAAACCGAAGCATCGTCTTTTCCTTCCTGTAACAAAGCTGCCCCAATCCCAATCGCACTCGCATCCGTTCTCAACACAAATGGTTTGGAAAGGTCAGGGAGCTGTAATACAGGTTTGCTGACCAAGGCCTCCTTTAACTGACTATAGGCATTCTCACATTCTGGTGTCCAAATGATTTGGTCCGGGAATCCCCTTTTCAAGGTTTCCGTCAATGGGGCTCCCAGTTCAGTGAAATGTGGGATAAATTTGTGGTAGAATCCACACAATGAGAGAAAAGATCGCACATCCTTCTTCGTTTTTGGCCTTGGTGCATTTCTGATTTTCTCCAGGTTCTTCTCTTCTGGGACAATGTGTCCTGGAGTGATGGTGTGACCTAGAAATTCCAGAGTTTGGTAACCAATCATGCACTTGGTTGGACGAACAGTAAGCCCTGCTTCCTTGAGCCTATTAAACACTCTCTCCAAGGATTGTAAGTGGTCATCCAAGCTGTCACTGGAAATCAGAATATCATCCATGAATGAGATGATGGACGGATCTTGTAAAGGATCAAGTAAAGTCCTCATCATGCGTGTAAACACACTAGGTGCATTGCTGAGTCCAAAGGGCATGACCTTGAATTCGTAGTGTCCACTGGGTGTACTGAAAGCCAACAGTGGTCGAATCTCCGGTTTGACTGGTATCTGATAATACCCCCGACTCAGATCCACCTTTGAAAAGTACCGAGCCTTCTGGAGCCTAGCGAATAACTGCGTTGGATTCGGCAAAGGTTCCACCTGAAATTGTGTGTGACTGTTCAGAAGTCGGTAATCTATACACAACCGGTGTTCTCCACTTGGTTTCCGTAACAAAACTACCCCTGCATTGTATGGGGATGTGGATGGTGCAATCACGTCATCCTCCAGCAGTTTCTGTATTTCCTCCTCCAGGGCCTTTTCTTTAGAGAATGGCACTGGGTAAACCTTTTGACGAACCGGCTCCTGCGTGGTCAAAGTCATCTCGAACTCCACCAACCTCGTTCGTCCTGGTTTATCAGTCAGTATCTCCTTATGAGACTTGAGAACCTGGGTTATCCTTTCCCTCTCCTGTGAGGTCAGATCAGGGTTCACTTGCACATCCCTATAGGTTTCCTGGTGTACTAAGGGATATTACCTGCCCTCGCTGGTTCCCACTTCAGTCTCCACTGCAACTGCCATTGCCATGAGGTGAGCTGCCTTGTCTCCGGGTCTCTCTTCGTATTTCCGCAAGAGGTTGATATGGAAAATCTTCGACTTTCCCCGGATCCGGATCTGATAGTTGGTTCTGGATATCACCCTTTCCACGGGAAATGGTCCTTGCCAACCTATCTCCAGTTTGTTGTTTCCCGTTGGGAGTAGCAACAAGACTTTATCTCCCACCTCTAGAGATCTTTCTTTAGACCTACGGTTGTAGTAAGCCGCATGTCTTTTTCTGGCCTTTTTCAAGTTTTGATTCGCCAGAGTCCATCCCTTGTGGAGTTTTTCTTTCAGTTCCTCCACGTATTTGTAGGATGAGATCATTTCTTCTGACGTTCCCTCTTCAGTCCAACTCCTCAACATGGCTTCCAACGGTCCTTTGATTGGACGACCAAACAGCAACGTAGCGGGTGGTAGTCCTGTTGAGCCATGAGGAACTTCCCGATAGGCAAAGAGGGCTGCTGGGATATATTCATCCCACCTATCAGGTTTTTCCTGCGCTAGTTTCCTGAGCATTGTCATCAACGTGCCGTTGAAACGCTCTACTTGTCCATTGGCTTGAGGGTGGTAAGGGCTGGTATGTATGTGGTTAGAGTGAAACACCCTAAATACCTCCTCCATGAGTTTTCCACAAAACTGAGACCCATTGTCCGTCAGAATTTGATCCGGAAAGCTTAATCTGGTAAAGCCCTCCATCAGTGCGTCCGCCACTCTTTTTGAGTCTATCATGGTTAACGGTATGGCCGCACCCCACATTGTACAGCAATCCACCATTGTGAGTATATACATGTTCATCTTCCTAGTCCTGGGAAGTGGACCCACGATATCGATGGCTACCCTCTCGAAAGGAGAGTTCATGATGGGCATCTCACTCAACACCACCGGTGCTGTCCAGTGTTTCGGCGCCACCCTCTGGCACTCAGGGCATGACTTCACATACCGACGCACATCATCTGTCATTCCCGGCCAATAGTAATGGCAGGAAATCCGCTGCATGGTGGCGGCAATACCCATGTGTCCACTAAAGGAGATGGTATGCCCCATATGAAGAATCTGGGACCGGTGAGCTTTCGGGACGACCAACTGACCGTATAGGTTGTCTCCCCTTCCTGCTCTCATGTAGAGTATCCTATTCTTCATGTAGTACTGTCCCCGTCCTGGTGGATCAGCACTTTTCTGCAGCTTTCTGTAGCAAGGATGTAAAGTATCATCCTCACTCTGGGCAGTTCGTAGCTCCCCCGGCATTGGGTTAGTCACAATTGCTTCTGCCTCTTCCGTTCTCGTCTGAGAGCGAGTCTGCATTGCTCCCATATGGATTGGCTCCCTGGGCATTCCCAGAAAGACATACCGGCAACCAAGGATGAGGGGAAAAATGGGATCGGTCAATACAGCGGCCTTGATGGTGCCGATGACATACCTTGACCGAATCTCCACATTAGCAATGGGCAACTTCATGGCTACAGCACTCTTCTGTGCAGGCTGTATATCCAAAGTCTCACCTGTGAATTGTTCTGGATGTACCAGATCCGCAGAAATCACGGCCTCCCCGTCCAGTTCTGTGTCGTACAAACACTCCACTTGACGACCGTTAACCTCTACCAATTCCACTACAGGTGGTTTTTCCTGGTCTGGAGTCTCTTCCTCGGCCTCGACCTGTTCGGTGGGCTCCACCTTAGGTTTCCCGGGGCACACGACGAATTGAGTGTCTCCTGACTTTCCCTTGCAGTCAATAGCATTGTGCGTGTTTGACTTGCAGTGGTTGCACCATTTCCCTGTCCTAGATTTTCCATTGCCGGACTTGAGTGAGCTCTCCTGGTGGCGAGCTTTCTTGTTGACCTTGGCATTTTCCGTGACAACCTCCTTGGAAGTCACTTGCCATGCTGCGAAGTGAGGGTTCTTTGCCTTCGATTTGCAATCCCTCGTATTGTGAGAGGGTGACTTACAAATTGAACACCACTTCTCCGACCACGGTCGTTTTGGTGTAGACCTTGAAGTGCTCTTGCTTCCCTCCTTCTTCTTCTCTGAACTATCCTCTGATTTTTGCACATAAGGTTCCCACTTTTTGGTTCCTGAGTTTTTGGCTTTCTTCTTATCATGTTTCTCTTGACTTTTGGAGTTGGTGGAAAGGTTTTCCCCTGTCTCCCCATGTACTTCGACGAACCGTTCTGCTAATTTAGTCACGAGGTCAATACGTTCCGCTCCTTGTTCTCCCAGGAACGTCCTGAGAGGTTTAGACATTTGCTTCTTCAGCTGGTCGACCACCATGAGCTCTTCCAGACTCTCATAGTCATGTGCGAACCCAGCCAAATCCATCCACTTATGGAGATAAGATTTTAGACGCAAACTGTAGGCGGCAAACAACTCCCCCGGTTCTCGTTTCGCTGCTCGAAATTTTTTCCGGTAGGTATGTGACGTAACCCCGAATCGTTTCAGCAGAGCCGTCTTTAATTCGTCGTAATTGTTCTCATGTCCTGGTGGCAGGCGAGAATAAACCTCGTAGCCGGTCCCGCGTAATCCCTGGGATAGCTTGAGATTCCATTTGGTACGCTCCAGACCCATAGCAACAGACATGGCCTCGAAGTGTTGAAGGTACTGGTCAATCTTCTCTTTGTCCTCCTCGTAGACCGCTAAAGGAAACTTCATAGCATGGTACCCATGTCCACCTACTGGTGTTGAGCCTGTCATGGAGGAACCTCCAACTGCTCCCTCAGTTTCCCCATTAGATTGACTCTTCAACTCGAGTTCCCTCATCCGGTACTCGTGCTCCCTTTTCTGTGCTTCCTGTTCAGCTTCTAATTTCTTAGCAGCCTGTTCAGCTTCAAGTTTCCTAGCAACCTGCTCAGCTTCAAGTTTCCTAGCAGCCTGCTCAGCTTCAAGTTTCCTAGCAGCCTGCTCTGCTTCCAATTTCCTAGCTTCTTGTTCCAACTCCATCCTTCTCAATTCCAGCTCGGCCTTTCGATCTTCCCTTTCTGCTTGACGATATTCTCTCTCCACTTCCTGTATGTAATCCGTTAGAGCGGAACTCGACAGTCCCATTTCTTCCCCCTTTGCCTTTAATTCTGCAGTGGTTAGTTTAGGGGTGGTCATTTTACAGAGAGGTAAGCTAGCAGGTCGAGTACAATATAACTGCAGATTACTATATAGATATATGAACAAGTAATATAAATCTAGATATTACCACACACAGCACATTCACTCAGTGACAAGAGTAGAATCAGGACCACAGACCTATGCAGACGTGTGAAGTGTGAACAGGTAAGATATTAGTCCTAACCCCTATCCACATTCACTCTAGCTGGATTCTCCAATATGATATCTCCGTTTATAACTAAGGATCCCGTGTCAAAAGACCCCGTTGTCCGAGGATCACACTGTCCAAAGATCACGTTTACGAGAGATCTCGCTGTCCAAGGATCACGTTTACGAGAGATCCCGCTGTCCAAGGATTCCGTTTACGAGAGATCCCGCTGTCCAAGGATTCCGTTTACGAGAGATCCCGCTGTCCAAAGATCCCGTTATCGAGCCCCCAATAATGTCGTGTCCTCCTTTAAAGTGTCGTCCGTGGAGTGAGGAGAGTCAACACCCACATTATAATATTTTTCTTTCCTATAAATATCCTGGAGAATCCACCAGCTTCCGTCCAACACTCTCCATCAGCCCGTGGACACCTTGTCCTATCACTCTCTCACTGTCGTACTATGCCCCCCTCTCATACTTCCCCCAACGCAACATACTCAACAACTCTTGCTTCTAAAAATTAATAAAGATTAATTTATTAAAAGAAAAGTGTAACGTATATGAGACGTGTATGCGAAGAAAAATGTGTGTCGTGTATAATAACATAAATCTATATGTCAGCCCTCAAAGTTCAGGATCATAGTGTACACATCATGGCAAGGATTACACGACATCACACGAGTCAGTACAATAGACCTCACCGAAGTCGTATCCTTCTCTCCAGACATGTCCTCCTCCAGAAGCTCTGATGACCATGAGATCTGAATCCCATGTAAATATATAATCCGTGGAAAATACCATTATTGTTCCTAACACAACGGTTCCTATTAGTTCTGTATTTTCACTCTTAAACAGTCAATGTATTTAGACAAAAATGGCTTGCTTTATTCACTAGATATAGTCTGAAAGTTCTGATTTCCTTGATACGTGGAACAACTACACTTCAATGTTTGGTTTCATCTAATGTGAACATCAGTTCCTACTGATCTAGTTCCTCATGGGCTGAACATCCATCACTTCAGGTGTGTTAACGATTGGTATTCACTCATGTAGGATACATATACCATTTGGCTCCACCGAGCAATGTGTATTAACTTCTTCCGTTGCGAAAGTTGCTGGCCCATCTCTCTACATCATAATTTATCCGGGATCGGATATTTATTGGTTCCGGGTTCTTCATTCCAACCAGAGGGAACCTTAGGCAAAACCGCCTCATTCCGGGATGGCTACTACACTTTGCCATAACGACACATGCTAGTTAATATTCAATTAATCTAACACTGTAGAGCTCTCCCACAAACATGTCCATCATAATCCACGGTTTTGGTCAACTCTGTTTCTCCCAATCATGGTTTATGGCAAAACCTAAAATTGGTCACATGACGGTATTGATGTCCTGCAGGTGTTATTTGGACATCTCATCCACTGTCAAGAATCCCTTCCCCCTGGCCTAGTCACCGTCAAAGCTGTCATCACTTGTTTTAACCTCCCCAACAAACCAGCGAGTTACTGTATGATCCCAACAACAGTTTCCCCCAACAAACTGCCAATCTGCTGTCGAGGGGTGACAATCCCAGCCATCCTTCCGTTTTATGTCGGGAAATTCTACATGACAGACGGACTGTTTACTTCCGAGCTGAGTACTTCCGCTTTCAATCCGACCTGTTGATAAACTGTCAAAGCGATGCAGGGATCCGTCTCACTCACCACCGAGTGTTCCCAATCCGTCGACCAGATGTACACGTGCAGCTACAAATATTGTCCTGGGATTTTGACATCCGATTTGTTTTTTCTGTTAGTTAAAATAGTTGTCGCTGGCAGACAGTCCGTTTAATCAGAAAGCCTCTATAATAATCAACTGGCTAAACGCAAGGTTTTATTTTGTGACAATGTCTCATCGTCATCAAGTGCCCTGCCCACTGGCGTAGGCGTTCATGGCTCTCCACAGATCTCGGTCTTTGGTGTTCTGGATCAACTCTGCTGACGATATTCCTCCATGCCACCGTCTCAATCCATCCAGCATCATTTCTCTTGGTCTGCCTCTGCCTCTCTTCCCCTCGATCCTTCCAGTCGTCACGATGTTCTACAATGTCTCTCTTCTCATCATATGACCAAAGAAAGCTGCATGTCTCTTTCCTATTGTTGTATATAGTGTTCTAGTTTCATTAGCCTCTTTCAGACAATCGTTGTTAGTTACTCTGGCAGTCCAAGGAATTTGCAACATTCGTCTCCAAAACCACATTTTTGTTCCTTCTAAGTTCTTTCTAATTTGTTCATTTACATTCCAAGATTCACTGCCATACAGCAAAACTGGTTCTATATAGCATTTCAGCACACTTACATTCTTTGATAGTGACTTATTGCACAAGATATTCTTCATTATTTGAAATGTTGATTTTTCCTGCCATATTCTGCTCTTATTCATGTCTCGGAAGCTGGAATACTTTGGCCATGTTTAACCTTCACTGTGGCTTGGAGAGAACACTGATGGAAGGCGTGTTCCTGGTAGAAGAGGCTTAAAACGACCAGCACGAAGATGGACATACGACATTGCAGACACTTTGAGCATGAGAGTGTATTAGGTGTGAGAATTGGCCAGAGATCGAGAGCCTTTTGGGGCGCCAAGATGAGAGCGACGTGATGTAAAAAGACCTGCCATATGATGATGATAAATGACTTGGCTGCACCAGAGATTTGTCTACCTCAGTAAATTTCCATATTTTGAAACAGTGTCGATTTAGTAGAATCAATACTACAGTCTGTTTGTTAAGTCTCACAACACTTTGTATCCAGAACACATTTAAAAAATGAAATACATGATGTCATCAAAAATGTGCTCCACAGTCCATCGTGAAGCTGTATGCAGCGAATGGTTATTGGTCTGCTGGAGTAATTCTTTACACTACAAACAGAATGGTGTTATCAACGGAAGAAAGGATGTTTTTTCAAACTGTTTTACATACAAAGTGTAGTGAGACTTTATAAACACCCGGTATATCTCTATATTATATCTATAGATTATATCTCCATATTATATCACAACACTATATCTCAATACTATATCTCAGTGCTATATCTCAGTGTTATATTTCTATACTATCCCCCATTGGCACCTTGCCGTCTTGACAGACGATAGTTTGTGCTTTAAAAAGGCATAATAACTTTTAACTATGGCGGTAGCGAGTGTGACTGATAAGGCCAATTTGCGCTGTAAATGTCCGTTCACAGTGGGTGCATCTGAACACGTGGTCATTTCCACCATCATGCACCATCTTACGTCTCAAACGCTTGGTGTGTGACTTTTCTGCAATAATTTTCTCCTTTGACTTTATTCCATTTCTGATATTTGCCCTCCATGCAACACGTTCAGCGGCGACTTGCTCCCAATGTGCATTATCAATGCCTGTATCAATCATGTCCCGCTTACACACATAATTGTATCGTAGTAGAGGCCGACCCTGAGATCTCTTACCCATCTGTAATTCACCAAAAAAGATATCCTTTGGTATTCTACCATCATCCATCCTCCTAAGATGTCCTATCCATCTAAGTCTACGAAGACTGAGCATGGAATAAACTGTCACACAACCTGATCTTTCCAATACTTCAGTATTTGTGATTTTGTCTTGCCACTTAATACCAAGAATTCTTCGCAGACACCGCATATGAAAGCTGTTTAAATTGTTCTCTTGGTGTGAGTAAGTTGTCCAGGTTTCACTGCCATAGAGAAGAGTACTAAGGACACAGGCTTGATAGACAAGGACTTTTGTTTTGGCAGTAAGCTTCCTGTTCTCCCAGACTCTTTTTCTTAACCTGTTCATTGTTGTTGCTGCCTTACCAATCCGGATTTGATTTCCTGATCTAGGGATAATTTGCTATTTACCACTGATCCTAGATATGTAAAATGGTCTACTATCTCTAGTTCGGCGTCGTCAATAAAGATTTATGGTACCCCATGTGCACCTTGTGACATAATCTGTGTCTTCTTTTTGCTAATTGTTAAACCAAATTCAGAACAAGCATTGGAGAATGCAGATAGTAGACATTGCAATTCTTCCTCAGAGTGGGTCGTAACTGCAGCATCATCTGCAAAAAGCAACTCTCTGATCTACCCTCCTAATTTTGGTCTTAGCCTTCAATCTCTGAGCATTGTAGAGGCCGCCATCTGAGCGTGAGTGAATGTATATACCACCATCCTGATCACAAAATGCATATATTCTATACTATATCAAAATGTTATATCACAATATTATGTCTCAGTACTATATCTCAATGAGCTTGACTCTAGTCCGACTTTGTGAAGACACGTGAAGGGTGTAGCATATGTGGTAGCGCAAGCGAAATTGAAATATCACTACTTTTATCGTTTCTTTACTTATTCAGTCAAGCGGAAGTCTTCAGTGAAGATTTGCTCGCAACATCTTCTTCTTCTTCTACAGCGTTCCGAGGCATTGAGGTTCTTTGCTGCAGATACAAGCCGTCTCCATTCGTCTCTCTGGTTGACCTTCTCTTGCCAGTCGCTGATTCCAAGTTCTTTAGGTCTGTTTGTATATTATCTCTCCACCGTCTTCTTGGTCTATCTAGGGGTCTACGGTCATTTATTTCCCGAGTGTGAGCGAGTTTTGTTTCCCTATTATCTTCCATTCTTTCTATATGCCCCAGCCATTGTAGTCTATTAGCCCTCATGATACCAGTGATTAGCGGGGGCTTAAACAGATCATAAATATCTTTGTTACTTCTTCTTTTCCACTCTCCACTTTGTGTATCCCTAATGGGCCCAAAGATGCGTCTTAAGACTTTATTCTCAAAGGTTTGTAACAAGGCTTCGTCTCCTTTAGTTGTACTCCAGGTTTCAGAACCATATAGCACAACTGGTCTAATCAGTGTTTTGTATATTGTGATCTTGGTGTTACGAGATAGCGCATTTGATATTAGCAGATGTTGTAGTGCATAGTATATCTTATTTCCAGAGTTGATTCTAGTTTATATTTCTTCCCTTATTATGTTGGAGCAGTTGAAGATTGTACCCAGGTATATATATATATATATATATATATATATATATATATATATATATATATATATATATATATATATATATATATATATGTGTGTGTGTGTGTGTGTGTGTGTGAACGCCTGATGCGTCACAAAATGGGATAACAAGGCACTAGATAGTTATGTCACCAAAACCAGTAGTGGAATTTGGAAGTATCTAAGTTAATCGGCCAAGATATTTTTAAACAGCTTGAAAGGTCAAGCTCTGAACCCGAATTGTTTCGGTTTCCTAAAACTCTACCTCAACTTTCGTTGTTCTGTAGCTTTCTCAGGGTCGGGGAATGCCAGATGTAATGTATACTTTAGGTTCGAGCTGTCAGAAAACAACACAGGCCACATAGTTTATAGGTGCATCCGAGATCTGAAATAAACGAAGGCTGTCTAGAGACCAAAATAGGGACCGTAGGCTGGCAGATTTATGGCAGTGGGAACGTGCTTGAGCTGAGAAATGTACTTCAAGGAGCATGAACTCAAACAAGGACTATGAACTCAAAAACAAGGTCGTATTGGGGTGAAGGGAGTTGGATTAATAATTAGATGCAAATTAAACATGCAGATCAGCCCAGCTGCGTGCTGTATGCTGAGTGGGTAGCCCTTCTGGACAAGGCGAAGCATTGTCACGTGATTCCAGAAAGAAGCGCCAAGTATATCGTTATATATACTTTGGGATCCAGTCAGTAGGGGTGAGTCGAGCAGGAGAGAGGACAGTTAATAGTGGACTCCGGGAGCGGCGGGGGCCTGAGCCCTCTTGGGGCAGCCCAAGGAACATAGTAACAGGACTTCAGAAATTGTGGCTAATCCGTGCCCAAGTCTGTATAGTATCTGTAGGAGGAGGAAGTGAAGGAAGACGGACAAGCGCCCATGCTAGAATTCGTCTGAATCACTGATAGGAGTGAGAGCGACTAAGGATCTGTGAACGGAACCTACCCAAGGCAGATAAGCCAAAGAAGGGAAAGACACGCAGAGTCCGAGGGTCGTTAAAGTGCAAGAAAGCCACTTGAGTTAAGAGGACCGCCAGCTAAGGAGACCGCTCGTTAGTTGCAGTAGATGGCTAAACGTCAAACAGGACGACCATAGCCAGGGACACTGCGGTTGGAACCACACAGGAGACTAATGTCAAATACAACTGGAAACCGGTGGTGGGATCCACGGCAAACGAGGTTGAAGAGAACAATCGTATTTCAAATATGGGACCCAGATGATCAACGGGACGGCAGAAGTTGAATGTAAGTTGACATAAGACTTAGACCTAATTAGTTTAATTGTATATTATAATCAGGTATCTTAGTTTAGAGAGCTATAGCAAACTACCGTAGGTGAACTTACCGGGTAATCATGAACGACCCGGCAAAGGATCAGGACTGAATGCGACGTCCTGAATATGACCTATATTTAAATGGCCGAAATAGAGTGATTGGAGTCAAATTAATCGGTTAGATAAGCAGAGTGTGGATAAACCATATATGTGCAGGTAGATTTAGTAATTAGACTAAAAGATTAATGATAACTAGGCGGGTCAACACGGCATATAAAACGAAAGGCTACTGCAAGATATAAACAAACACAGCAGACGGCAGAAGAAGATAGCAAGGCACTCGCGATCACTAGGTCAACCAGACAATAGGGGCAGGTGAGATCGTTGGCCAGAGACGGGGCGGGCACAGGAAAGAATGCGTGTCTTTTGTTCGCTGGACATAGGTGAAAGGAGGTCGCGCTTCTGCGGCTGTGTAGCTAAGGTGTAGTTAGGCTGGCCCGGCGTGGTACAGGCAGCGAGTTCAGATCTTCGGGTAAATGGTTAAATACTTAATGTTGGCTGTAGGCGGCGCGTCGGGAAATAGGCGATAATAATGTTAGTTAAATATATATAAACGATAAATTACTGTGTTTAAAATACTGTTGTTAATTTATGTTATGGCTAAGATATATTGATACTAGCGTAGATAGGGAAGCGATAGGTGTTAAGGAATTTGTAGGTAGTGAAAGACTAAAGTTTATTTTGACATAAAACTCACGGGTATTGTTTTATAATGTTTCAGGCATGGCCTGGGTAAAATGGAGTCGCCCAAGCATACCGGGCATACTTGACTAAACAGATATCCATCTGAACAAAATAATCCCTGGGTATATGGATTGATGGATCAATCTATGGATCAATGGGTATTTGGGCTGAATATATGGACCACGAAAAGCCTACGGAAAGATAGTTACGAAACAAAGGCCAAGATTAGTGTTTTAGCTAAAATAAGAAGTTCCTGTCGGGTGTAAGTAACATCTATATGTACAAGAATATGTGTTGGTGTAGTTTAATTATTAATGGCCAGCTGAGTTCACTTAAAATGGGGTAAATCAGGTGTTATGCTGCTAAATAAACCTCGGAAGTGCCTTTGAGCTGTAACTATAGATCAATAGGGTGTGTTATGTGTAGATAGTCTCTAAATGTGGACAGATATGTAGTTTAATAATTGGTAGCTGGTGCAGTATTCTCATCATAAGGCTGCATGAGTATTCTTCGACATATTGAATGTTGGGTCTGGCCATCATGAGAAATAATATACTGTTAGTTATTCTGACCATTTATTGATTTGCTATCATTCTATTGACATGTCATGTTATATGTAAAAACTGTGTGGGTAGGTTCAAACAAGGTTGTCTTATTGAGGCATGTATACAGCATGTGACTGGCTGTCACATGCATCATGATGTTGTTGTTGTTGTGTCACTTGATGTTGAGATGTGATGTCCAACTGTCCCCATGTATGTTGCTGGTGCAGGGCTTAACTTGGCCAGTGTGAATAATGTGACAGACTGTGTCTGAATGAGAGTATGGGTATATTATTAATTCATAGGCAGTTATTTTATAGTTTTTAAGTTGTTGTTAATATAGTAGTAATATTTAACAGTTGTTAAATATGTTTTTGGTTGTTTACTTTGATTGCAGGATGTGATTCCCTGGGTCCTTAATTACCCCCCATTTTCCCTTACCTCACATTTTCCACCTCCCCTCCCAACTGATCCCATAGTCGAGCTTTCCATACCTTAGTTTGTTACTGCGTGGTTAAAGGTGTAGTTCCTGGTTCAACCTTTCACACTTATGTTTATACTTCTATTTTTGAAGTTGTGGTCTTGTTATTGTAATGTGTCCCAATCGGTTTGGGGACATGACTTTCACTGGCGGCATTAGGCACAATATTGGATTTGGCTGAGGCACAGGGGTTTGGTAATATTTGGAGCTCAATCCACTGATTTTCCGCTGTGTACTACAGGGATCCATAGTGTTGTGTTGTGTGTCTCAGGATGGTAAGTCCCGTCTCCGCACTGTAAGGCTCATACTCAGATTTAGAGTTGTGTTACTTTCTATTTTCCAAGTAATGGTCTCTCTGTTGTCCAGTCCTGGTCAGCCGGCTGTATAGGTATCGTAGCAGAGTCTTAGGAGTACTCTGTAGGCTCGGCCACAACAGGCAGACGTCTGGCTATATGCGGCAGACTGCCTATATGAATGTCAGTGATGTAGAGTGTTGATTGTCTTGTCCATAAGTAACCACACTTTGTCATCCGCATGGTTATGAATATGGGCTACAGTATTGGGCAAAATAAAGACTGATGCGTATTGTTTTACCTTGTTTATCTAGTCTTTGCTGTTGTATTATGTTTAGTCTTTGT
Organism: Cepaea hortensis; assembly: GCA_963921405.1. Lineage (NCBI taxonomy): Eukaryota > Metazoa > Mollusca > Gastropoda > Stylommatophora > Helicidae > Cepaea > Cepaea hortensis. Next base: position 48,548,860 of record OY992879.1, read on the forward strand.
TGTCCCAGCAACGTTGGTCATTGTCGGTCCCATTCATTGATGTTGTTACAGTCCAACAGTGTGATCTTTTGTCTGGGGTATACAACAGTATACCCTCCGCTCAAAGAACTCCTGGAAATCTTCTGTCTAATTTTCTATCCCTTTCTTTTGTTAACTGGAGGGAATATATAAGGTGCTCTTTTTCTCTTTCTTCTTATTATCTTTTCTTCTCTGACCCACTAAAAGTCAGTGTTGCGCTTCTTTGTCTTTGAGCACCCAAGAATAGGACACTTATGTCCTCCTATCCTTTATATTCATTTTTCCTGTTATATATATATATATATATATATATATATATATATATATATATATATATATATATATATATATATATATATATATATATATATTATGTTTCCGTTCTTTTAATGGTCATATTATCTTTTTGTATATGGCCAGAGACTTTAGCCGTTCCTTCTCTTGAAATTACCATATATTCTTTCTTATCTTGGTTGATAACCAACCCTATTTGTTAAGCTTTTTCCTTTAAGTGAGTCAGTCCGAATTCGAGGCTTATTTATCTGTTTCGTAACAAAATAGTTTTTATAAAGGTGAGGATTTAACCCCACGCCTCAACCCCCAACCTGGAGGACCAGGGTGTTTCTCATTGTCTGTTCTCTACCCTTTGACCTGTCCGGCTTGGGAGGCCCTGCTGGTAAGCTACGCTACCGCTGGCATAGCTCTCAGGGTCATTGAGAAACATAGACGAGCAATATCTCATGCGGGCGGTATCTCGCTGGTCACGAGATCCGCACTGAAGACAATGTCAGGCGGAGAGTTTGACAGAAGTACGCGTTCATACAGGTCCAGACACTTGGTGTGGGGGACTTAGCTGCGGGATATGGCTTGTATGGCTACTTGAAGTTCACCAAATTATGTACAGAAACAGTGTACAGGGTGAAAATCGCAGAGAATGCTCGCCTCAACAAATCACTGAGCACTGAAAAGACAGCAACGTCAGTACTAGACAACCCAGAGAAGTATGTGAGGAACTTATCGTCGTACGTACTCAACAACACTGAAACGGAGGCCCTTGCATACGACCAATTCACATGTAGATGCCAGGCCGTTTACATTGGTAGAACAGAGAGACAGCTTAACAAACGGGTGTCAGAACACATACCTCAATGGGTCAGCAAGATACAACACACAGGAGATGCTAGCCTCGTGGGACCAACACACCGGAAGCTCCCGGCGTCTTCAATTGGTAGGCACATTGTCGAAAGTGCCCATGTGGTGGACAGAGACACTGCATTTCGCGTGTTGTTTAACACACAAAATACTCGCTTGTTAAAATTTGCAGAAGCAATTATGATCTATCAACGCAAGCCAGAATTGTGCAAACAGAAAGACATGTTAGTCAGCTTAAAATTACCGTGGTAGATAATTGACATTACTGTGCGAATATGTGTATATTTCAACTTGAAGGATTTATCTAGTTAATTCACGTAAGTTGTGTGATTTCTGCAGTATGTACCTGACGAGATGCAGCGAAATATGCCAGGCAATAATCGTGCAATCTATTGTTTGTGTCTTCGTTATTCAAATATGGCTGAACGCCTCTAAGTCAAATCCTCCGGATGTGAGGGCCTGGCCGCTACTCACCTTCTGCTCCTGGAGGTTTGATGCTGAGCCGGTAGCATCTGCTGCCTACCTTGTTGCAGACGTACTGGTCACCCTTTCCTCTGGAGAAAACAAGGCAAGGCGGAGAGAGGGATCAATCATCGTGCTGCATGGGCAACACATGGTCTCTGAATCCAAGCCCAGGTATTGTGCGATGGAATTCTAGCTTTAGTTCCAGTCCACATACTTCCGTCTGTAAAGACGGCAAGGGGCCACTTACTTACACTATATCTCAGTACTGTATCTCAATACTATGTCTCAATACTATATCTCAATACTATATCTCAATACTATATCTCAATACTATATCTCAATACTATGTCTCAATACTATATCTCAATACTATATCTCAATACTATGTCTCAATACTATATCTCAATACTATATCTCAATACTATGTCTCAGTACTATATCTCAATACTACACCAGCTGCATGTCTTGTATTGTTAATTTAATGTCCAAAGGTTGCCTTTTGCAGAATGGAAAACATAATGACCAATAAAGAGGTGTTAATTGCAACGAGAAAATGAGTGTTGACGTGCTATAGAGCTTCTACTTCTGTGCGAATGTGAAAGGTGGACAGTGAGTAGACGAGCTGAGAAAGGAAAACAAAATCTAATGGCTGTGGAAATGTGGTTTATTTGGAAAATGCAAAGAATACCATGGGCAGACAGAAAAACCAATGATGAAGTCCTACAAGAAACAAATGAAAACCACAAACTGATCAGAGAAATTAGACGTCGACTGTCAAGATTTTTTGGGGCACGTTATGGGAAGAAATAAACTGGAGAACTTCTTGACAAATGCCAAGATTTAGGTGGAAAAGGGGGAAATGCCACGTGGCATGGTCGAGACAAGGACATGGAGTTAATCCACCACACTGGTGAACGTGTGAGATGGTGAAACATGACCGCGCAAGCTTATCGGCACGGCACATGATGATGGCGTATATTAGTATCACATCTGTTACATTTCTCATTATATTTTGACTATATCGTGAAGTCTTCACATATTATGATATGGTGCCCATCTCCAGTCGTCTGAGTCGCCTGAATAAGTACTGAAGTACTAAAGTCGGGAGGGTTCATTGCACCGAGTGTTATCCCATATGGCTCGGACTCCCCTCAGTACGATACGCCACTTGTCTAGAGCATCACACAAAGCACCAACTCCGTAGCTCCAGCGATGCCCCCAGGAGTCTCCGGAAACATTACATTCGTGGTCTGAACGATCCGGGGAACGAAGCCACGACCTTCAGAACACAAAATAAACGGCTTAACCTTAACCACTTCGTCGCAGAGATCCTCAGCCTCTTCTCTAACCAGAGAATTCTGAAAATTAGCTCATGCCTAGTTTGTGAAACTGGCTGGACTTTTAATGTAAGCAACATAAAATAACAAAGTATTACAGCTTTTAGGGGTTAACGTCTTTCTCCGTAATCCTGTATTTTCTCGTGAGTAACGCAACCTGCGCGAAAATCGGTAGCGGTTCTCGCCGTGTTGGTAACTTAGGGGTATGTGAGCCGGTCGCTCAGAAAGCAATTGCAAACTACTGAGTGTAATCTTGCCTAGTACATCAAAAGCAGCTGATAAATGCTGATGTTGACTGCAACGTCCTGTAAGGGATATACAACTTAAAAAAAAAGGTTAAGAAGATTACAAAGGAATATACACTAGTCTGGTACAGAAACAAAGGGAAGAAAACAGTGAAGGTTTGGTAAATTTTTGTATATTTACGTTCGAAGAATTGTCTAAGGGAACCAATTTTGAAAAGAAAAGGGTCTAACTGATTATGTCCCTTATTAATGCAAAGTCAATCAATCAATCAATCAATCAATCATGTGCCATGCCGGTAAGCGCGGGCGGTCATGACTCGCCATTTCACTCGATCACCAGAATCGTGGATCAGCTCAGTGTTCCTGCCTCGACCATGCCATGTGGCCAAGCCATCCAGGTATTTACTTCTCGGTCTTCCCCTTGGTCTATTCCCTTTGATCTTGCCAGTTGTCACTAAGTTCTCCAATCCATTTCTTCTCATAACATGTCCAAAACATTTTGACTGTCTGCGTCTAATTTCTCTAATCAATTTACGATTTTCATTTGTCTCCTTTAGTACTTGGTCATTGGTTTTTCTGTCTGTCCATGGTATTCTTTGTATTTTCCTCAGAAACCACATTTCTGCAGCCATCAGATGTTTTTCAGCTTGACTGCACATTGTCCAAGTTTCACACCCATACAAAAGAACAGGCTCTATGTAGCACCCCAACACTCTTTTCCTCGTTTCAAATGACATCTTTTTATTGGTCAGTATGTTTTTCATCTTGCTAAAGGCTACTTTCGCCATGGCGATTCTTGTTCTAATCTCTACAAGGCATCTCACATCAGATGTTATGACTGTTCCGAGATAATTGTACCGATTCACTTGTTGAAGAATATTCCCATTTACTTGTATATTACATTGCGGTATTTCGTTCTTCCTAGTGACGACCATAATCTGTGTCATTTTACAATTTAATTCTAATCCCAGTTGTTAATTGTGTGCAACAACCGCATCTACTAATTGTTGCAGATCCTGCTCATTGTCTGCAATCAATACTGTACCATCTGCATATCTAAGGTTATTGATGTTTCATCCTCCAATGCTGATTTCATTTATATCTTCTACATTTCTGAAAATATTTCCACTGTATAGGGAAAAAAGATCTGGAGACATTACACATCCCTGCCTTACACCTCTCTTTATAGACTGATATTGTCCCATTTTATTATCAATCCTTATGGCAGCTTATTGTTTCCAGTATATGTTTATTATAAGTCTACTAATGTCTTTCCCATCAATTTGTATATCTGCAAGCATATCTACCATGTTGACATGTCTTACTCTATCGAAAGCCTTTGTGTAGTCAATAAAGCAAAGATGAATATCTTTGTTTACTTCTATAGAAGGTTCAATGCAAAGTCACCCTGTATTTATCTCTCTGCCTTTCCCTAGTTCTTTTCTCACCAATTGTGCCAGTCGTTAGTTTATTTCTCCCCATAACAAACCCAACAAAATCTTGACTGTCCACGTCTAATTTCTGTAATCAGCTTATGGTTTTCGTTTGTTTCTTGTAGAACTGTCTTTGTTTTCCGTCCGTTCATGGCATTCTTTGCAATTTCCTAGGACACCACATTTTCACTGCCGTTAAATGTTTCTTGCGAAAGGGTTACGGGCGCAGTTCCTAATCCCGCATACCCGCTTTCGAAACACAGCTGCGGGCGATTTGGTAGCAGAGCGCCTTGTGTTGGTTTTGGACGAAAATAGCATGGGTGCCGATCGTTTAGAAAGCAATGGCAAACTACTGAACGTAAACTTACCAAGAGATCACAAGAGAACAAAAATTATGGTGTTGACTACGACGTCCTGTAAAGGATATGCAACTAACTTTTTAACATACCATTAGGAATTGTCAACCCGGTCTGCTGTTGATTTCCTCTGACACGAAATATGCCCGTTTCCATCTCTGTATACATTAGGGCCAGTCTTTTCAGGGTGTCGATCATTACTTTGGTGGACTGGCCAGGTGCTAGAAGTATAAACTCCTGAGTGAAGCAATCACAACAAGAGGCTTCTGGTTATCAGACGCGATCTTTTCTTCTAGGAAAGTTTAGTCCTCTTTATTTTATTTACACTCTCGGCGGAGTGCTCCACATCAGAATCATGACTCCCAGAGGTCTTTCTCCTGTTGTAAATCCCCGGACACCAGTCTGAGGGCATGCGTTCACCGCGAATTGCAATGGTTTCATAAAGTTGCCATATGTGTGCCTACCCAACAGGCATTTCGCCTTTGGAAAGACAAAAGTCCTGCACCCGGACCATCGTGATCTAGTTTATTCTCAGGGAACCTTGGGAACTGACTTGGATTTTAAAAAAAGAAAAGAGTTAGTTGCATATCCTTTATAGAACGTCGCAGTCAACTCAAGCATTTTTGTCGGACCATCGTCATCTAGTTTATTCTCAGAGCACTTTGGAAATTGACTTGGAATTTTAAAACAAGTTAGTTGCATATCCTTTACAGAGCGTCGCAATCAACTCAATCATTTTTTGTCTGTCTGTGATTTCTTGGCAAGTTTACGTTCAGTAGTTTGCCATTGCTTTCTGAACGACCAGCACCCATACAGTGTGCAAACCAAAGCAACACGGTCTACTTTCAAATCTGGCAGCCGTGTTTCGAACATTGATTGACGCATCTGATCCAGATGGCCTTGTCAATTTGAAGCTTTGTTGTTGTCTAGTATCATCTAATATCCATTTTTGGTCACTTTTTCTTTTATATAAACCAAACAACCGCCATATACATTCAATTGCAATTAGCAAATGGTGTGTGTGTGTGTTGGGGGGGGGGGGCTGAGTGGTCTCGGGGTATGGTGTCCGCCTCGAGTGCTGGAGGTCCCGGGTTCAAACCCCGGGATTTTTCACGTGGACTTCTAGTAACAGAATTTCCCCTGGTCTCTGGGTAGTGAAATTGGACGCCCGTGTGTATTGTTGCCACCGTAAAAAAAAAAACCCTTGGCAGTTGGAAATCGACAAAAAGTAGCCTAACGGCGCTGCGCAGGCAGAATTCCGAGATAAAAAAATGTACCCAAAGTATTTCAGGATTCTCGCCGGTGCTACGGAGTTCATGCACTGAGCTGAGATTCTCTGGACGCAAGCTTGAGTTAGGATTAGAACGGGGCACTTACGGGTTACACCCGTGTGCCGTGATGTTGATCCATCGACTGAACGAAACTAAATGGTGTGAAATATTGTTTCGTCAATTCACTGCCATTAACGGTATCGCTTTTCAGACCGCCACTACCATCACGTGATCACAGGTACTCTGTGACAAGACGGAATATAAACAAATCGAACAGGTAAGTGACCTAGTTCTACTACCACTTCTAACCGTTCATTAAGGACAGTTTTCAACTTAAAACATTCCATTTGTTGGCTTTGGTGTTCCGAATTCGGTTAAAAGTTAAACAACAATGCATGTTTCTGTCGTGTCCTAGTTTTTAATGGCGTGTCCTGGTATACAATATACCGGTGCTGGTGTGATTTTGTGCCCCTCTCTTACCTGACGCTCTCCTCTGTGGCTACTTCCGCATTTGTACTTTCGACTACACAAACAATGGCTTGTCCTAAAAACGACACAGGTTATGTTTAGGGCCGAAGCTTGAAGCCTGGTACGTGAATGGCCTTGCAAGTATCCTCTGATTCTTCACAGCAAGTTACATTAATTATTAAGCTTGATAAACTTGCTGCGGCAAATATGGTATTCTTATGTTTTATATATGATATTTTATGAAGTATAAGTAAACAAACTGTTTAAATTTAATATTTATTAATAGTTTAAACAGTTTAAAAAAAGAAAAGAAACATGTCATGTCCTTTGCTGTGCAGGAAGTTGAGATAAACCCCAATCACAGCTTTTTCTTGGCTATTGTTTTACGTTTAGTAGTTTGCCATTGGTTTCTGAACGAGAAGTCAACGTTGAAGGACAGGTCACTCGGTACATATATAATAAGGCTTATCATAAGCTTTCTTGAAACAGTCCAATCTTAAAATAACATTATAAATATAAGATTATAAGCAGACAAGCCAAGAAACATCTGACAGTGGAAATTTGGTTTCTGAGCAACAAGCAATGAATACCATGGCTGGATAGAAAGAATGAGGAAGTCTAGGAAACAAATGTACATCGTAAATTGATTAGATAAATTGTATGTAGATGATCAAGGTTTATTAGATATGTTTGTGAGGAGAAAAAAAACTTGAGAACTTTGTGACAACTACCAAGATTGATGGGGAAAAAAGAAGCAAGGGGAAGATAGATAAATACCTGGACAGTTTGGCCGGTCATAGAGGACAATCGTCCAGACCTAATCCGAGACTTTGGTGATTGTGTGAGATGATGAATCAAGACCATCCACACTTGTCAGCATGACACATGATGATGATGATGATGATGATGATGAAAGGTAAACTGTGACTGTTTGCAAGACTGTACTATTGTATGGTGCAGAACTTGGACAAGGAATAAACATTGTGATGGTATAATTGAACTTAAAAAATTCCTTGCAGTAAACAGTTAATTTATTTGATTGTTTCGGGGTTTGAGGTATGAAGATTGAGCACAATCCACTACTGGCAATGGTAATCGGATTCCAGTACGATCCTTGGGCCTTGTCCACTTCAGATTGGAAGCACTCCATCCATCCATCATGTGCCATGCCGGTAAGCGTGGGCGGTCATGTTCTGCCATCTCACTCGATCAACAGAGTCGTGGATCAGTTCCGTGTTTCTGTCTCGACCATGCCACAAGGCCAAGCCATCCAGATACTTGTTTCTAGGTCTTCCCCTTGGTCTGTTCCCCTCGATCTTACCAGTTGTCACCAAGTTCTCCAAATCATTTCTTCTCATAACATGCCCAAAAAATTGTGACTGTCTACGTCTAATGTCTCTGATCAGTTTACGATCTTCATTTGTTTCTTGAAGGACTTGTTCATTGGTCTTTCTGGCTGTCCATGGTATTCTTTGCATTTTTCTCAGAAACCACATTTCTACAGCCATCAGATGTTTTTCAGCCTTGCTGCTCATTGTCCAAGCTTCACATCCATATAAAAGTACAGGTTCTATGTAGCATCTCAACACTCTTTTTCTCGTTTCAATTGACATCTTTTTATTGGTCAGTATGTTTTTCATCTTGCTAAAGGCTACTTTTGCCATGGCGATTCTTGTTCTAATCTCTTCAAGGCATCTCCCATCAGATGTTATTACTGTTCCGAGATAATTGTACCTGCTCACTTGTTGAAGAATATTCCCATTTACTTGTATATTACATTGTGGTATTTCGTCCTTCCTAGTGACGACCATAATCTGTGTCTTTTTACAATTTAATTCTAACCCTAGTTGTTCACTGTGTGTAACAATCGCATCTACTAAATGTTGCAGGTCCTGTTCATTGTCTGCAATCAAGACTGTATCATCTGCATATCTAATGTTATTGATGCATCGTCCCCCAATGTTGATTCCTTCCATATCTTCAATATTTCTGAAAATACTTTCACTGTACAGGGAAAACAGATCTGGAGACATTACACATCCCTGTCTCACACCCCTTTTAATAGGCTGATATTGGCTTACTTCATTATCAACTCTTATAGCAGCTTGTTGTTTCCAATATATGTTTTTTACAAGTCTAAGATCTTTTCCATCAATTTGTAGATCTTCAAGCATCCTTATCATGTTGACATGTCTCACTTTATCAAAAGCCTTTGTGTAGTCAATAAAGCAAAGGTGTAGATCTTTGTTTACTTCTATAGAACGTTCGATTATGTTTCTCAGTATATACACAGCATTTACTGTACCCTTGCCTTCCACAAACCCACATTGTTCTTCTCCTATTTCAGGTTGTATTTTCCTCCTAACTCTTTGCATGATAATTCTTAGCAAAATCTTCGTGATGTGACTCATTATACTAATTGTTCGATGTTGATCACATTCCAAGGCTCCTGATTTCTTTGGGATTGCAATAAATACAGAATTACATAACTCATGAGGTATATTTCCAGTATCATATATTGTATTAAGCAGACTGGTAACTTTATCTATTCCATATTCTTCTAAAGCATTAATCATTTCTGTTGTGACGCTGTCTGGACCGGGGGTTTTGCCAGATTTCATATGATTAAGAGCATTCTGAACCTCCATCTTCAAAATTGCTGGCCCTTCATTGTTATTTTGAACAATATATTGTTCGTCTCTGCTATCGTCATAAAGGTTTTTCACGTAATCTGACCATACATGTAAAATCTGATCTTTTTCTATTATGACTCTTCCATCTTTTGTCTTTAGGCAGCCTGCTGATGTACGTGTTCTTTGATTAGTAATCTCCTGAATTCTTTTGTGCATTAGTTTCGCATTTTTACTGTTGTGTTGTTTTTCAATTTCTCTGCAATTTTTCTCAAGCCATGTTTCTTTAGCCTCCTTACATAAGGTTCTGACTTTTCTGTGAATTTCTTCATATTTGGCAGGATTATTTTTGTTCTGTCTTCTTGTTTCCATTAGTTGTAAAATTTCTTCAGTCATCCATGTCTTACGGCCAACTTTCTTTACTTTTGGAATCGTTTTTTCTGCTGCACAACTGATTGAATTCTTCAGCATTTCCCATTGATCATCTACATCTTGAAATAGGATCTCTAGATCAGACAATAAATCAAATTTGTTCTTTACTTCTATGTTAAAATTATCTTGTATTTCTTTGTCAGTTTTCAATTTGCACAAGTCATATTTAGGGTTTCCTGCTGTATACTTGACTTTCTTTAACTTTACCCTCAATGTGCCAGTAATTAATCTGTGATCACTGTAACAGTCTGCATTTGGAACTGTTTTTACAACTGTTAATGCATTTCGAAACCTTTTGCTTATCAGGATGTAATCTATCTGGTTTTTAATCCTGCTGTCTGGACTCCTCCATGTCCATAATCTTCTAGGATGTTGTTTAAACCAGGTGTTTCCTACAACCAATTCTTGTTCTTTTGCCCATTCTACAAGTCTGTAACCTCTTTCATTTCTCTCTCCCAAACCATGGTTGCCTACACTGTATCCATTGCTTTGCTTTCCTATTTTTGCGTTGAAATCACCCATTATGATATTTATTTCTGATTTTTTACAGTTCTTTAAAGCAGACTCCATGTCATTATAAAATTCCTCTATACTTTCTTCACTGCTTTCACTTGTTGGGGCATATACTTGAATTACATTTATTTTAAAAGGTCTTCCATTTAATTTTACTAATAGAACTCTGTCTGACTCAGCCCAATATCCTTTGACAGAATTTGATGTTTGCTTATCTAATATAATGGCTACACCTCTTTGCTGTTCTTCTCCCCCCGAGTAAATAATCTTACAATCCTCTCCTGTCCTTATCCCTGCTCCTCTCCATCTCGTTTCCGATATTCCTAATATGTTAATCTTCTCTCTCTCCATTTCTTTTTTGATGTCCTCCAACTTTCCATCTGCATTCATTGTTCTAACATTCCAAGTTCCTACTTTCAATGATATTAATCTTTTGCACCTAGTAGCCTGTTGACGGTCTGGAGTCACCTGGTGCGCATGACTATCCCTACCGGGCGAGGCTGCTCCTATGGAGCACCCATTTACGCCGTTTCTCTGATTATCGATAAGTGAACACAACATGATTTTCTTGGCATGTGTAAAGAAGGTAGTTTGCCATTGCTTTCCTTCCCAGCAGTGACCATACTGGTCAGTGACCGTAGCCATTGTCTCCTCAAAAAAAGGAGATCCTCTGCCTACTGTCGTGAAGGTGGAGACCATAACCTACAACTATCTGTCGGCTGCTCTCCATCTTCATCCACCACCTGCACGCATGGCTTCACGTAACCCTGATCGGGGGGCTAAACGGGTACTCCACCTTGCCCAAGGGTGTCCCGTAGGCTAGCGGAGGGAAGGAGGCGCCTTACTTCTCCTTTGATAGGGGATACCCCTACCCCGCTACCCGACCTACCCCGCTATCCTCTTAGAGCGAAACTCAAGTCTAGTGCTTCTAATCCAAGGTGGACAGTGACCAAGGTTCGTACTGTTGAGTTGAGTTGAGCTAAGAACTGGCATCATTGCACTCAAGAATTCCCACACGTTCAACAACCAGTAAAAAGTCACACTATTAATCATACCCACCGCTATTTGATTGAAAGTTCTCCTTGTCTTCCCTCTCAGTTTTGAGATTCTACCAAAACCTCTGCCAGTATCCTGCAATCTCATCCTGTCCACATATGGGATTTCAATCTGTTCCCTCACCTTCTCCACTTGGTCCCACAGGTGCACGACCACCTCCCCCTTGACCATAAGTAATCTACCACCAAGAGATGTGTTCCCTGCCAAGGGGTTTAGTATCAAAGTAAAGTAAAGTGGTTTAGTATCAAGGTAAAGTGGTTCAGTATCAAAGTTAAGTAAAGGGGTTCAGTATCAAACTAAAATAAAGGAGTTTAGTATCAAAGTAAAGATGTTTCTAACATGTCTTGAGGCATATTGGGTATATGGTGTTTTTTTTCCCTTATAGTCCACACCCTATGGCTTTAGTGATCATGTCTGTCCACAGCCTTCTGTCTCATTTACTGCCAGTCATTTCTGATACTGATGTTCCTCCATGCCATGATATCAAACTATCCAGCATCTTCTCTCTTTCTCTCCCCCTGCCTCTCCTCCACTCCAACATTTTTGTTGTGATCACATACTCCAGCTTTCCCCTCTCAGGATTGTCTTCTTCTGATGTGAGTAATCAGTTCTCTTTATGAGTTACCTTCTTTCAAGATATCTTCATTGCACTTTCTATTTGTCCATGGTGTTCTCATCATTTTTCTATATAAACCACATCTCCACAGCTTCCATATAATTCCTTGCTTGTGGGGACGCAGAGGTGTTTCCAAGGCACCAGGGCCAGGAAATATATTGGCCAAGACCTACTAATGTCCTAGTCATGCGTCCTGGGCAACAGGTCCCTTCGGGGTCCTGGTTAACATGGTAGGATCGCTGATTCTTCCGAAGTCAGAGAGTATCTGCCTGCATGGTGAGGAACCACCAGTCTGCACACCAATAAGCCAGACATGGGACAACAGATATCCACACAAACCTCAGTCCGGTATGACATCACACTGATGTTGGACAACAGGTTGTCTTCATCCAACATACAGGACTTCACGCTAGAGTTCACAGCCAGCGAACACAAGCAAACAAGCAAGCAGCAAGCAAGGAGGCATTCCTTGCTTGCCTGCTAATTGTCCACGATTCACTTCCATACATCAGGATTGGCTCAATATAGCATCTTGGGAAATGCTGCTTTTGCTTGGGCTAATCTACATTTAACTCCAGTAATACACCTTCCGCTGGTCTCCATGGCTAGGGGCTTACGGACGTGATTTGTAAGTCTGCTTACCCGCATTTGAAACACAGCTGCACACGATTTGGCAGCAGACAGTGTTGCGCTGGGAATTGTTAAGGGGGGAGGGGGGCATTCGTTCAGAAAGCAGTAGAAAACTACTGAACATAAACATGCCAAGACATCAACAACAGCAGTAAAATGATGGTGTTGACAGCGACGTCCTGTAAAAATGGATATGCAAAAAAAAAAATTCACTGTCCATCTGCTGCTATTAAAATAACCAGTTCTAAAATACATTGCCTTGTTTCAGATTGATTCCTTTCACTGTAATGTTGAAATTATGTTGTATTTGAGTATAACATTCGTCTCGGTAATAAAATTACTTCTATTTTTCTGTTATGTTGAGCAAATCCCATATTTTTACAGACCCATTGGCAGTTGATAGGTTTTGTGTTCACTAACTTGTCAGTTGCCTTTACTTTCCTAGACATTTTCTGGTGCCTATTTTAGGCGGGATCAATTTTTTTAAAATCTATCTCGTTAGGGATTCGATCATACGATCACTGGGTCAACGGGCAAGCATATGGCAAAGTATAACACTAATATCCTAACTTACTTATTGAAAAACTGTAAAACTGGTTATAGAATAGAAATGACAGGAGTGTAGATGGGTTGTACAATATGAATATCAGAATTGTCTGAAAGGCATTTAAACTTCTCCACAGTGCAATGAGAAAGGTTGACTATATACTACGAAATAGGAAAAGTATAATATATAGACCAAATATACAAGCATTCATTATCTGAAATAACAATAGGCACTATATATTCCAGTTGTAATCCAGAAGGATCATCAGGATATTACTGGTATAAATACAGGGCAGTGTAATGCAATACAATAGAGTAGAGTATAGTACAATACAATGTATTGCAGTGCAATACAACATAAAACAATGTAATACAAGGAAGGTTATCATGACAAGGGAAGATAACTAACAGGAAATATTACAAAACCCTAGGATTGAAAATATAGAGACACAGCTCTAGTTGAGATGCAGCTCTAGTTGAGACACAGCTTCAGTTGAGACACAGCTTCAGTTGAGACACAGCTCTAGTTGAAACACAGTTATAGTTGTTTGTGGTGCAGACTTATCGTGTATATTATTATTATTACAGCTGTTTGTGGTGCAAACTTATTGTGTCTCTTTGAGAAAGAACATCTTGGCATATGAGAAGAGTGTTGTGAATTGTACCAGTGTCTGGTTCATTATATGCACCAAATTATCTACACATACTGCCTTTGTTGTATGCATCAAATTATCTAAATGGGCTGCCTTCATTGTATGTATCAATTTATCTAAATGAGTTGCCTTCTTTTTGTGCATCAAATTGTCTACATGGGCTGCCTTCTTTGTATGCATCAAATTATTTAAATGGGCTGCCTTCATAGTATCCATCAAATTATCTAAATGGGCTGCCTTCATTGCATGCATCAATTTATCCAAATGGGCTGCCTTCATTGTATGCAGCCAATGATCTACATGGCTGCCTTCATTGTATGCATCAAGGCCTGCTAGTCACGTCCATGACCTCCAAGATGTTGCTCACTGCAATTGTATACAAGCAAAACATCAAATGTGATACTCTACCTGACGTGTATGCCATGTTCCAAAAGTTACTGGACAGGAGTTAAAATAAAATAGACCCGAGTGAACTACACTAACCGGTAAGACAGGTAGAAAATGAGTTAACATACTGTTGACTGGACAATGGCAGTTCACTAACATGAAAATAACTCATGGGTTCATGTGACAGCTACTGTAGTGAGCATCGCGAATACAGAAATAAGTCATTAAGCTTTGGGACAGCAGACTGGAAACATCGACTAGAAACAACAAACTAACATCTACTACAATCAACTAACATCTACTAGACTCACCGAG
>OY992879.1:48563582-48651082 GCA_963921405.1 Cepaea hortensis
TATTATGTGTATCCTCTCTGTGTCATCTGTATCTTCATTCTATTATGTGTATCCTCTCTCTGTCACTTGTATCCTCTCTCTGTCACATGTTTTCTCTGTCACATGTATCCTCTCTCTATCACATATATCCTCTCTATCATGTGTACCCTCTCTATCACATGTATCCTCTCTCTTTCACATGTAACCTCTCTCTATCACATGCATCCTCTCTATCACATGTATCCTCTGCCTGTAATGTGAATCTTCTTCCTATCATACTTATCCTCTCTGTCACATGTATCCTATTTCTGTCATTTGAATTCTTTGCCTATCATATGTATTCACATTCTGTCATGTATATCCTCTTTCTATCAACAGCTTCTGTAGATAGTGAAACAACAGCAGCTGCAACATGCCTACTGCAACAACTGAGGCACTAAGTGCCAAAGGTAAGGATCAGTGTTCACTGATGAAATCATGTAGCTAATCCTTTGCAAGTTGTTGCTCCCATCTTGTAGCACATCCATTGCAAATTGTTGCACCCATGTAGCACATCCATTGCAAATTGTTGCTCCCATGTAGCACATCCATTGCAAATTGTTGCTCCCATGTAGCACATCCATTGCAAATTGTTGCTCCCATGTAGCACATCCATTGCAAATTGTTGCTCCCATCTTGTAGCACATCCATTGCAAATTGTTGCACCCATGTAGCACATCCATTGCAAATTGTTGCTCCCATGTAGCACATCCATTGCAAATTGTTGCTCCCATGTAGCACATCCATTGCAAATTGTTGCTCCCATCTTGTAGCACATCCATTGCAAATTGTTGCACCCATGTAGCACATCCATTGCAAATTGTTGCTCCCATGTAGCACATCCATTGCAAATTGTTGCTCCCATGTAGCACATCCATTGCAAATTGTTGCTCCCATCTTGTAGCACATCCATTGCAAATTGTTGCTCCCATCATGTAGCAGATCCTTTTGCAAATTGTTGCTCCCATCTTGTAGCACATCCATTGCAAATTGTTGCTCCCATCTTGTAGCACATCCATTGCAAATTGTTGCTCCCATCTTGTAGCACATCCATTGCAAATTGTTGCTCCCATCATGTAGCAGATCCTTTAAAAATTGGGAGTCTCCGTGGCAAAGTGGTCAAGCCATCTGCCTCGCACACTCCGAGGGTTGTGGGTTAAGTTGCAGGCTTCTTATGTGCTGGAATGAGCCTCTGTAAATAAAGTGCTGGAATGAGCCCCTGTAAATAAAGTGCTGATAAATTAAAATAAAATGATGCAATGATCCCGTGTGAATGAAATGATGAAATAATCCCTTGTGAATGAAGTGGTGGAATGATCCCATGTGAATGAAATGATGGAATGATCCCATGTGAATGAAATTATGGAATGATCCCATGTGAATGAAATGATGGAATGGTCCCATGTGAATGAAATGATGGAATGATCCCATGTGAATGAAATGATGGAATGATCCCATGTAAATGAAATGATGGGGTGATCCCATGTGAATGAAGTGGTGGAATGATCCCATGTGAATGAAATGATGGAATGATCCCATGTGAATGAAATGATGGAAT
Source organism: Cepaea hortensis (assembly GCA_963921405.1). NCBI lineage: Eukaryota > Metazoa > Mollusca > Gastropoda > Stylommatophora > Helicidae > Cepaea > Cepaea hortensis. Next base: position 48,565,159 of record OY992879.1, read on the forward strand.
GATCCCATGTGAATGAAATGATGGAATGATCCCATGTGAATGAAATGATGGAATGATCCCATGTGAATGAAATGATGGAATGGTCCCATGTATATGAAGTGATAGAATGATCCAATGTGAATGAAGTGGTGGAATGCTCCCATGTAAATGAAATGATGGGGTGATCCCATGTGAATGAAATGCTGGAATGATCCCATGTTAATGAAATGATGGAATGATCTCAAGTGAATGAAGTGATGGAATGATCCCAAGTGAATGAAGTGATGGAACGATCCCAAATGAATGAAATGATGGAAAGATCTTGTGTGAAGGAAGTGATGGAATGATCACATGTGAATAAAGTGGTAGACTTATCCCATGTGGATAAATTGATGGCCATTGTGTGCACTTTACGTAACCACTGTTTTGTAGTTCCCTACTTCACTTCTGCTGGTAACCATCTACATGTATCCACGTTTGTTACAGAGGCTGTTGAGGTTGTGGTTGACCAGATTGAAGATCTGTATAATTTGGGAGCACGTGATGATGATCTGGAATTTCTCAGAGCTCTATTGACAGATGGTGTCCTGTTTCCAATTATAGATGTGCGTAAACACAGTTGTTTGTTTGTTTAAAATATAGACTTTTTGTTTATTTGTTTAAAATGTAGGCTGCTTTCTTTGTTTATATAAAACAATAAGCTCTATTTCATTTGTTTGTATTAAATAACTGCAAAAGCTTTAATTGGATATAACCTGGTTAATGACAAAATCTTCACTGTCAGACTTAAAGGCCATCCAAAAAACACAACTTTCACACAGGTTTATGCACATACTTCAACAACATAGGAAGGCGAAATTGAAGATTTTTACAGTTTAGTTTAGTTTAGTTGATGGATCAACACCATGGCACATAGGTGTAACCCATAAGTGCTCCGTTCTCCTCCTAACTCAAACCTGAGTCTGGAGAAACTCAGCTCAGTGCATGAACTCCGTAGCACCGGCAAGGATCCTGAAATACTTTGGGTAGATTTTAAACTCGAAATTTTGCCCGGGCAGCGCCGTTAGGCTACACTTTTTCGATTTCCAACTGCCAAGGGATTTTTTACGTGCGCAACAATACACACGGGGGTCCGATCTCACTACCCAGAGACCAGGGGACATTTTATTACTAGAAGTCCACGTGAAATAAATCCCGATCCTCGCCGGGGCTTGAACCCGGGACCTGTAGCACACGAGGCGGACACCATACCTCGAGACCACGCAGCCCCCTAACAGCATACTGCTAGACACATTACATAAGATTGGTCATAATGACATAACAATAATAATGGGAGATTTTAATGCAAAAGTGGGTACAGGAAGAGCTGAACATGAGAGACACGTTTTAGGAAAATTTGGATTGGGAAATAGAAATGATGCAGGTAACATATTAATTGAATTTTGCACAGAAAATGAGTTAATGATAGCCAACACACTTTCTAAACAACACCCAAGAAGACTCTTAACGTGGAAGTCCCCGGACAGTACTACCAAAAATCAGATAGATTATATATTAATACAAAGAAGATTGAGATGCACAGATGCCATTTTTGCTCTTAGACAAGTTACAGAAAAATCAATCGAATTCAATGAAACACTCTACTTAGCCTTTGTCGACCAAGAAAAGGCATTTGATAGAGTAGAGAGAAACAAACTGTGGGAAAATCCTTAAACAATGTGGAGTGATTACACATCTAACAAACCTATGTAAAAGCTTATACAACAGTGAATGCATAGTGAGAGCAACTGGAGGACACTCAGAACCCTTCACCATAAGATGCGGAGTACGACAAGGTTGTGTCCTGTCCCCTCTCTTGTTTATAACATATATAGTCAACATACGTAAAGAAACCGGCCAAACAGAGACCGCAAGAACACTGCATGACGAGAACACAGAAGAAGAACCATCTGCAAATCTAACCATTAGAGAACTCTTGTTTGTGGACGACCAAGCACTAATAGCAAAATTAGAAGCTGAATTACAAGACCACATGAATAGTCTAAAAGAAATGTGTAGGGAACATAACACGAAAATTAGCACACGTAAAACAGAGGTAATGACTGTAACTAAAGAAGAAAAAACAACAACGATTCACCTAAACGAACATCCTTTGAAACGAGTAAAGAGTTTCAAGTACCTAGGAAGTATATCATCATCAAATAGCAAATCAGAAGACGAGATCGAAAATAGATGCAATAAGGCAAACAAACTCATTGGACAAATGGCACCAATACTAAAGAACAAACATGTATCAATAACTACTAAGAAAGCACTTTACAACACAATCTTCCTACCAACTCTTATGTTACCAATGCCAAACCTGGACAGTGACAGGAAAAGAGAAAAGAAAAATCACAACAGAAATGAGATTCCTGAGAAGAATACTCAATGTATCAAGAAGAGATAAGATCAGAAATGAAGAAATCAGGACTAAAGTGGGGGTTATAGCTGCGCTAGATTTTATTAGAAGGCAGCAAGTCAAATGGTTTGCCATGCAAGTAGGTTACCAACTAACAGTATACCACAACAAGCAATGATGTACAGACCTGAGGGAAGCAGAGGAAGAGGCCAACCACGTAAGCGATGGACGCAGGGAATAACAGAGTCCATGGGAATATCGATACATGAAGCTCATAAGCGGGCACTCTCCTGCTGTTTATACTTCACCTCGACACCGCAAGGTACAAGAAGAACATGATGAGATGAGATGAAGATGGAGATCAAGCATAACATCGGCATCAACCTTACAAAGTGCAGACTGTGATACAGATCAGTAGTTATTAGAAGCAAATGTGGAAGTAAAACTCAAAAAGCTTACCCGAGGACTAAGGCCACTTCATTTTGATCTCACAAAAACACCAGATGTATACAATGACAAAGTGAAGAATCATTTTGGTGTCTTGATGTCTATACAGGAGAAATTGACGCCTATTTTTGAACTTTGGCAGTACAAGCTAGAGATATCTTGATAACTGCAGCCAAAGATTTAATTCCGACCAGAAAAAGCAACATAAGCCACAGATTACATCAGGCACATTAAAAGTAATAAAACAACGAAGGGAACTGAAACAGAAAGGAGGTGAATCGGATAACAGCAGGATGAAATATAAATCTTTAACATGAGCAATAAGAAAGAACACAAGAAAGGACAAACACCAATATATACAAGATTGCTGTACTAGAATAGAGCAATATCATAAGACTGGAAGAGATTACAAAATGTTCAAAGAGACGAAGTTATTGACAAGAAATGTTCAACCTCAATTGAATGTTATTTGTGTCAATTTAGGAAATATGTCAACAGAATCTAGACAAATTCTAGAAAGATGGCAGGAATACTGCTGTGAAATGTATGATATGAATGTCAGGATATGAATGAGATACATGAACCAATGACAGCAGAGACAGAACCTGAACCCTAATTAGATTAAATTGCATGGGCAATAAAGAACCTGAAAAATGGTAAATCACCTGGATGTAATGAGATAACAGCTGAGCTAATTAAAGCAGGAGAAGAAAGCATACAAATATATCATGCATTATGTAAAAAAAAATATGGTATATGGCCAAAAGATTGGAAGAGAACTATCTTCATTCCAATACCAAAAAAGGGCAACCTGAAATTATGCACCAACTATAGAACTGTTACCCTGATCAGTCATGCAAGTAAAATTCTACTAAAAATCATAATGGGAAGACTTCATAAGAAAATGGAAGAAGAAATTAACATGGTTCAAGCTTTAGACAAGGAAGAGGAACAAGAGATCATATACTCAACATGCGTTTAATAACAGAGAAGTGCAGAGAATTTAATGTAAACCTATTCTCATGTTTTGTGGATTATTCAATAGCATATGACTGTGTACAATATCAGAAACTTTGGGAAATCATGAGGAATATGGGCTTTCCATTACATGTAATACAACTCATAAAAATGCTCTATCTAGGCCAACAAGCAGCTGTTAGAATAGATGACGAGACATTAAATTGGTTTGACATCAAGCAAGGAGTCTGTCAGGGCTGTGTGCTGTCCCCCTATTTATTTAACCTGTACACCGAAAATATGAGATGATATAAACAGGGAGCTATTTGATGCCCTAAATATCGGTGGTCATGATATACCAGAGATTTAATATTCTGATGATACAGTATTGCTATCCACAACGCAGAATGATATTGAATACCTAATAACCTCAACCGAAAGAAATAGTGAAAATCACAACATATATCATAACATAGCAAACATAGAGATAATGCATACAGATAAAACTACTATGGAGAAAGAAATATATATTAATGAGGAAATATTGGAGGTGGTGGAAAATTTTGAATATTTATTGATTACCAACAATGGTGACACAATGAAAGAAGTTAAAAGACAAATATATATTGCTCTTCAAAGACTAAAACAACTGAATAAATTGTGGAGAGGGACAGAGAGCTACAGCGAACTACAAAAATAGATTTTTAAGAGCATGGATCTTTCACATTGCAACATACACCTGTGAGACCTGGACACTTACTAAACAAGCTGAACAGCACTGCCCGGGAGCTGTTTGGGTTCTGGGCAGTAGCGTATGGCTTCTGGGAGGTAGCGTACACATGTTTTATGGCGCTACCGCTGTAGGGTGAATGTGCCTCATAATGCGCTGAGAGCCACTCTGTCGCTCTTATTCATTACCAACAGTAATGGCATTTGAGAGTTCGTGATTATGACTCATCTGCAGTTTTCAGACGTAGTGTTTACGAGCCGCATGTGCTGGCTCACTTAAACTAGTTAACTGTAGTTTCTATACTACACACTCTATAATGGCTGAATGCAGCTATAGCACAACAAGACTCTAATGGCAGTTTCACACTTATATTCATAACAATGCATGTTTGTTACAATTCATCGACATCATGAACAACCTAACAGGCTGATAGGCTAGCAGGGAATGCACCTCTTGGTGGTATCTTGCCTATGGACAAGAGGGAGGTGGTCATGTGCTTGTGGGACCAGGTGGAGAAGGCGGAGGAACAGATTGAGAACCCATATGTGGAAAGAATGAGATTGCACGGGATCGGCAGGGGTTCTGGAAGAATCTCAAATCTGAGAGGGAAGACCAGGAGAGCATTTAATCAGATAGCGGTGGGAACGATTAGTAGCATGACTCTTCGCTGGCTGTTGAACGAGGGGACTGAGCATGTATGGGAATGTCCTGAGTGCAGTGATGTCAGTTCTTCACTCAACTCAACTCAACACGAACAATCTAAGTTTTACATAATAAAAGAGTGGCACAATTTTGGCCACAACTCTAGAACTGGACATGGTCCGCACTGAATGGAACCAAGTCGTAGACTGCCTTGTCCGGACCCCACTTCCTGTCACTTGGGAAGTGAGTCCCAACGTTTTCACGTTGTGTGAAAAGTACCCACTTTTCACGTTCCGGTGTTCACTTGCTGAACACTCCCATAGCCTCTAATCTCTGACCTGTGTTATGGCTTAACTATGCCATGACGTCCTCAGGGTCATGGCAAGCGCAAACATATCTTCACATATAAATGTTATAGACGAGTTCTAAGAATATCTTGGGTAAAGAAAAGAACAAATGCATCCATACTTCAAGAGCTGAATATTGAAGAAGTTTAGTTATTAAAGATGATAAAACAAAGAAAAATGAAATTTTTTGGTCACTTGAAACGTCATGAAAGTTTGGAGAGAACAATAATGGAGGGGTATATGCCTGGGAAGAGAGGAAGAGGAAGGCCAAAGAGAAGATGGGTGCAGGATGCAGTGGATGATCTCCAGATGGGTGTATTGGATGCAGGACATCTTGCTTATGATCAAGAGGTATTCAGTAAGGTTGTTATGGAAGTGAGGTTCTGCAAAGGACATGCTACTGAATGAATGAATGAATTTCATACACAAAGATCGGGCATTCTAGCTGTAATCTCAGATTACATGAAGATCTATGCATTCTATATGTAATCTCAGATTACATTAAGATCCATGTATTCTATCAGTAATTTCATATTACATCTGTGTATTCTATCTGTAGTCTAAGATTACCTAAAGATCTATGTATTCTAATTGTAATCTTGAATACATGAAGATCCATGTATTCTATTTGTAATCTCGGCTACATGAAGATCTATGTATTCAGTCTGTAATCTCAGATTACAGAAAGATATATGTTTTCTGTTTGTAAACTCAAATACATGTTTTCTATCTGTAAGCTCAGATACTTGAAGATTTATGTTTTGCATCCTTAATCTCAGATATAGATATCTTTATAGAGACTGGCTATGGTCTTTGACCAATATGGTCAATGCCAAGAAGGAAAGCACACTATCTTCTTTACAGATCTGTTGAAAACTATAGCAGTCAAATAAATTATGGAGAAAGACTGAAGATATATGTTTTGTGTAGGTAAACTCAGATGCCTGAGGTTTGATGTTTCTATAGGTATTTACAGATTCCGTACGTAATCTCAGAAACATCTTTTTTTTTTTAAATACATAGTTTCACATACGTGAAGATCTATATTTTCTATCTAGTTTCAGATGCATGAAGAGGTATGTTTTCTATCTATACTTTCACCAGATGAAGCTCTATGTTTTCTATCCATAATTTCACATACATGAAGATCTATATTTTTTATCTATATGTTTTGTCTCGATAATCTCAGATTCATTAAAATCTATATTTTCTATCCACATGTTTTCTATCTATAACTTCAGATACATGAAGATTTATATTTTCTATCTGTATGTTTTCTATCTATAACTCAGACACATGAAGTCTATATTTTCTATCTATATGTTTTCTGTCTATTATCTCAGATACATGAAGATGTCTATTTTCTATCTGCATGTTTTGTATCTATAATCTCTGATACATGAAGTCTATATTTTCTATCTATATGTTTTCTGTCTATAATCTCAGATACATGAAGACTTGGAAGTAAAACTACCTCCCCCTCAAGTACATGATGCTGTGTCTGCAGCCACAGATTTATTGGAAACATTGGATGACTTCCATGACTTAGAAGATGGAGAGGAACTCAAAGAAATATTGGCGAATCCACATTTCAGAGTGAGAATCCCATGTTATATGTATGTTGCATAATTCTAGCCACATATATAAAGTGAGAATTCATTGTTATAAGTATGTGGTTTTTGTGGGTCTACAGTTTTGGGTCTATAGTGTCTATAGATTTGGTAGGTCGAACAACCAAAGGAAGAACCGGCTTCCTATTGAGTGCGGCGCCGTGAACAGGGCACGAAGAAGGAACACGGCAACGGAAACGGATGGAGGCGATGGAGGCCGTAGCTGGGGAAGAAGCTGGCTTCCCACGACCACACGTGCTAAGGGGCAAGCACAGGCTGCACGGACTCACCTTACTGAGGGAGGGGAGGCTTGAGAGTGGACATAGTAACAGCAAAGGTACAATCACAACAAGGACAATGTAATTAGCTGAATGTCCCCACAGCATGGGAAAGACAACCGGAGTCATGACCTGGACGGGACCGCCCCTAGAGAGTATCAAGAGTATAATGGTCCAAAACACTTGGGGAAGGGGGTACACTTCTGACGATCAGAAGCCCCCAGCCATGTTTGCTCCGCGGCGGTGTTTTTATCACCATGTGGCAGAAATCTAGCCACATTTTAGAGTGAAGATTCATTGTTATTTGTAATAGTTCTGGCCACATGTTAGAGTGAGAATTCAGTGTTACATGAATGTCACATAATTCTGGCCAGGTTTCAGAGTGAGAATTCAGTCTGTTTATATGTTGGAGAAATCTGGCCACATGCCAGAGAAGGATTCACTGTTATATGTATGTTGGAGAAACATGGTCATATGTCAGAGTAAGGATTCAGTGTTATATGTAAGTTGGAGAAATTTGACCACATGTCAGAATAAGGATTCAGTGTTAACATAAATGAGATTCCTGAGAAGAATACTTAATGTTTCAAGAAGAGAGAAAATCAGAAATTAAGAAATCGGGACAAAGTAGGGGTTATAGCATCACTAAATTTCATCAGAAAACAGCAAGTTAAATGGTTTGGCCATATAACTAGGTTTACTAACTAACAGTATACTACAAGAAGCATTGATGTACAGACCAAATGGATACAGAAGAGGAGGCTGACCATGTAAATGATGGACAGAGGGAATAACAGCATCCACGGGAATCTCAATACATCTCACTCTGTTTATGCTTTACCTTGTTAGACACTGCAAGGTACAAGAGGAACAAGATGGGATGAGATGAGACAGTTACATTCATCTGTTTCTCTATCTTTAGTCGATTTAGTTGATTAAACATGTGGTATTTATGCCTGTTGTGTTCTGTGCAGTCTGTTCTTTATGGTTGAGTTGGTAATTTGCATAATCTTTTTGGAGGCCTGCATGCTCTGATTTCCACTTGGTTCTTTAATTTCTTCTCATCAATCTCTTGGCCTCATCACTGGTTATGTGTATAAAAGGCTGAGGTAGTCTTAAACATTTATCACCATTAATAATAAAGGGCTTTGCACTGTTTCATCAAGCTTTTGGTTCAATACATCCGACTTCGACAAACATTTTTTCCGGTTGATTGCAGGACTAAGTGTACAATACTCAACCAAACAATATAACAACTTTAAAATTGTTGTGTTATCTGGTCATCATCAACCATGTCTTACCTGGTGGCGTGTGTGATCATGCCTCTCCACAAATTGTGATCTCCGACATCATGGAACAATTCATGTGTTGACTCCCTTCCGTGCCATGACACAAGATTGTCAATAATCTCTTCACACTGTCTTCCTCCATCTCTCCTTCTGCAAATCTTTCCAGTTGTCACAACATGTTCCAGTTTTTGTCTTCTCATGATGACTTCTTCAAACGATTTCTGATGTTTGTGATAAGTTGTCTTTGCGACTCAGCTTCCCTTAAAATGTCCAGATTGCTCATTTTGGCTGTCCAATTAATTTTCAGCATTCTTCTATAAAATCACATCTCTAAGGCTTCCAGGGATTTTTGTAGCCTGTTTACTAATCGTCCATGATTCACAGTCGTATGTTAAAATTGATTCTATGTAACATGCAAGAACTCTTTTTCTAACTTTCAAGGACAGTGGCTTATTGCACAAAACGTTCTTCATTTTGTAGAATGCAGTGTTTGCTTGTCCTATTTTGTACTTTATCTCAGTGATGCTTCTGATGCTATCCATGTGCCTAGATATTTGAAGTTCAGCACTTGCCCCAAAAAGACATCCTGTATTTTAATTGCACATTCAGACACAATATGTTTCTTTGATATCACCATGACTTCTGTCTTTCTATTATTCAAACTAAGGCCCATGTTTTCACTTTCTACAACCACTGTATCTATCATTTCCTGTTATCTAGTATGTCCTCTATATCTGCTTATTTCTCCTTGTCTTCTATAAATGCCAATCAGTACTTTAGATTTAATTATCTCATTATAATAAACATAGTTATTTGGTTCAATCTGAAGGCTTTGCTGGTTGTCCATGATGATATCACCAACAAAAACTTTGAGGGAGACATTGACAAGTCTCAGACTATCACCAGAGGTCCACAGCTGCTGGGTCCTCTGCCCCCCGTGTTCACAGATCTCCAGGAGCAGGTCCGCTACGTCAACATCCGCAAGTCACAGACAGAGCCACTGGTGAGTCTCTTCCCAACTTCTGTATGAGATAAATATGAGGTGTGTCTAAAACAGTGTTGAGATTGGGGCTCTAACATTAAACAAAAAAAGTTAAATTGAGTCTGGATATTTCCATTCGTGCTCCATCCTCATCTTCAACAACCAGCGAAGAGTACCAAAACTAATGGTACCAGTTGAAGTCTATTATATATCACCATGGCCTTTCTTTGGAGTACTAAGATGTTTCTAAGTACTAAGATGGTGTCATAAGGGATGTTGAATGAAAGAATGTATATGAGAGGAAATGGAGAAGAAGGACAGAATGTCAGATGGGCCTGCATGCCCAATTCTTAACCCGTTGAAAATAAAGATTTTCATTCGTTCGTTCGTTCGTTCGTACTAAAATGGGTACCATGAAATATTATGGTAAATAAAGTGCTCTTTCTGCCCTTCTAGCGTGAGGTCTGTTAGTAGATATGAGAGTTGTGTGATGGCTGTATCACTTTAGAATACCAGTTCTATGGAACATTCTATCATGTGCTCTCTCATCTCTTCTAATGTGCGGTCTGTCATTAGATATGAGCGTTGTGTGTGTGCTGTATCACTCTAGAATACCAGTTCTATGGAACATTCTATAATGTGCTCTTTTTGCCCTTCTAGTGTGAGGTCTGTTAGTAGATATGAGAGTCGTGTGTATGCTGTATCACTCTAGAATACCAATTCTATGGAACATTCTATCATATGCTCTTTCTTCTCTTCTAGTGTGTGGTCTGTCAGTAGATATGAGCATTGTGTGTGTGCTGTATCACTCTAGAATACCAGTTCTATGGAACATTCTATCATGTGCTCTCTCATCTCTTCTAGTTTAAGGGCTGCCAGTAGATATGAGAGTTGTGTGTATGCTGTATCATTCCTGGAATGTCAGTTTTATGCATACCTAGAATAATCTGTCAAAATGGACAAATGTTACTTTGCTATTTATTGATTTTGCCTTTCGTATTGCAAAGTCAACTTTGTGTAAATGAATGATATGATAATCAGTTTAAAATTATCATGGTAGACAATTCAAATTACTGTGGGAATATGTGTTATACATTTCAGCTGGAAGGAATTACTTGTTACCTTAGTTTATGTTGTGTGATTTCTACAGTACGTACCAGCGAGATGCAGAGAAATATGACATGCAATAAATTGTACAGTCTATTGTTTTGTCTTCATTATACACATTCTGTCATGTGTTATTTCAGTAAACTATGACATTTAATTTACTTACCCAGGGTATTACAGTAAAGTTGGACGAGAGTAACGACCTGCAAGTGGCCAGGATTCTACAAGGCAGTATTGTCGATAAACAAGGTAACCATTTGTAGTGAATGATTGATTATCTGGGATCGGTGCTAGTGTCATGGTCAGTGTACTTGTTTGCCAAAATAGGGGTTCATAGTTCATTTCCTGAAAGTGACAGGAGTGTTTATTTTCTGGAGCTTGGTGGCTGTGAGGCTGAGTTTGTGCCACCCTGAGAGTTGTTCTAGTACCTCACACAAGATTCACACCTCACTCAAGAGTAGATTCACACCTCACACAAGAGTAGATTCACACCTCACACATACAGTTGATTCACACATAACACATACAATTTATTCACACCTCACACATACAATTTATTCACACCTCACACATACAATTTATTCACACCTCACACATACAGTTTATTCACACCTCACACTAGAGTAGATTCATACCTCACACACAGGTTGATTCACACCTCACACAGAGTTGATTCACACCTCACACAAGAGTTGATTCAGCATCCCACATATGGAGTTGCTCTAGTACCTCGCACAAGAATATGAACATTAAAATATCCATAACCCATGGTTTCTGAGAAAATGTAACAAAAATACAATGGATAGTAGGAAGATGACTGAGACCGTCCTTCAAGAAACAAGTAACTGCACATTGATTAGTGAAATTGGATGACTAAGACCGTCCTTCAAGGAACATGATAACTGAACATTGATTAGGGCAATTAGATGATGAGACCGTAATTCAAAGAACATGATAACTGCACATTGTTTAGTGAAATTGGATGACTGAGACCATCCTTCAAGGAACATGATAACTGAACATTGATTAGGGCAATTAGATGATGAGACCGTCCTTCAAAGAACATGATAACTGCACATTGTTTAGTGAAATTGGATGACTGAGACCGTCCTTCAAGGAACATGATAACTGAACATTGATTAGGGCAATTAGATGATGAGACCGTAATTCAAAGAACATGATAACTGCACATTGTTTAGTGAAATTGGATGACTGAGACCATCCTTCAAGGAACATGATAACTGAACATTGATTAGGGTAATTAGATGATGAGACCGTCCTTCAAAGAACATGATAACTGCACATTGTTTAGTGAAATTGGATGACTGAGACCGTCCTTCAAGGAACATGATAACTGAACATTGATTAGGGCAATTAGATGATGAGACCGTCCTTTAAAGAACATGATAACTGCACATTGTTTAGTGAAATTGGATGACTGAGACCGTCCTTCAAGGAACATGATATCTGAACGTTGATTAGGGCAGTTAGGTGACTGAGACTGTCCTTCAAGAAACATGATAACAGCAAGTTGATTAGGGAAATTAGATGACTGAGACCGTCCTTCAAGAAACATGATAACTGCAAGTTGATTAGGGAAATTAGATGAATGAGACTGTCCTTCAAGAAACATGATAACTGCAAGTTGATTAGGGAAATTAGATGACTGAGACTGTCCTTCAAGAAACATGAAACTGCACATTGATTAGGGAAATTAGATGACTGAGACTGTCCTTCAAGAAACATGATAACTGCAAGTTGATTAGGGAAATTAGATGAATGAGACTGTCCTTCAAGAAACATGATAACTGCAAGTTGATTAGGGAAATTAGATGACTGAGACTGTCCTTCAAGAAACATGAAACTGCACATTGATTAGGGAAATTAGATGACTGAGACTGTCCTTCAAGAAACATGATAACTGCAAGTTGATTAGGGAAATTAGATGAATGAGACCGTCCTTCAAGAAACATGATAACTGCAAGTTGATTAGAGAAATTAGATGAATGAGACTGTCCTTCAAGAAACATGAAACTGCACATTGATTAGGGAAATTAGATCCTTCAAGAAACATGAAACTACAAGTTGATTAGGGCAGTTAGGTGACAGAGACCGTCCTTCAAGAAACATGATAACAGCAAGTTGATTAGGGAAATTAGATGAATGAGACTGTCCTTCAAGAAACATGAAACTGCACATTGATTAGGGAAATTAGATCCTTCAAGAAACATTAAACTACAAGTTGATTAGGGCAGTTAGGTGACAGAGACCGTCCTTCAAGAAACATGATAACAGCAAGTTGATTAGGGAAATTAGGTGACTGAGACTGTCCTTCAAGAAACATGATAACTGCAAGTTGATTAGGGAAATTAGATGAATGAGACTGTCCTTCAAGAAACATGATAGCTGCAAGTTGATTAGGGAAATTAGATGAATGAGACTGTCCTTCAAGAAACATGAAACTGCACATTGATTAGGGAAATTAGATCCTTCAAGAAACATGAAACTACAAGTTGATTAGGGAAATTAGATGAATGAGACTGTCCTTCAAGAAACATGATAACAGCAAGTTGATTATGGAAATTAGATGAATGAGACTGTCCTTCAAGAAACATGATAACAGCAAGTTGATTAGGGAAATTAGATAAATGAGACTGTCCTTCAAGAAACATGATAGCTGCAAGTTGATTAGGGAAATTAGATGAATGAGACTGTCCTTCAAGAAACATGATAACAGCAAGTTGATTAGGGAAATTAGATAAATGAGACTGTCCTTCAAGAAACAAGATAGCTACAAGTTGATTAGGGAAATTAGATGAATGAGACTGTCCTTCAAGAAACATGATAACTTCACATTGATTAGGGAAATTAGATGAATGAGACTGTCCTTCAAGAAACATGATAACAGCAAGTTGATTAGGGAAATTAGATGAATGAGACTGTCCTTCAAGAAACATGATAACTTCACATTGATTAGGGAAATTAGATAAATGAGACTGTCCTTCAAGAAACATGATAGCTGCAAGTTGATTAGGGAAATTAGATAAATGAGACTGTCCTTCAAGAAACATGATAGCTGCAAGTTGATTAGGGAAATTAGATGAATGAGACTGTCCTTCAAGAAACATGATAACAGCAAGTTGATTAGGGAAATTAGATGACTGAGACTATCCTTCAAGAAACATGATAACAGCAAGTTGATTAGGGAAATTAGATGACAGAGACTGTCCTTCAAGAAACATGATAACAGCAAGTTGATTAGGGAAATTAGATGAATGAGACTGTCCTTCAAGAAACATGATAACAGCAAGTTGATTAGTGAAATTAGATGACTGAGACTGTCCTTCAAGAAACATGATAACAGCAAGTTGATTAGGGAAATTAGATGAATGAGACTGTCCTGCAAGAAACATGATAACAGCAAGTTGATTAGGGAAATTAGATGAATGAGACTGTCCTTCAAGAAACATGATAACAGCAAGTTGATTAGGGAAATATATGACTGAGACTGTCCTTCAAGAAACATGATAACAGCAAGTTGATTAGGGAAATTAGATGAATGAGACTGTCGTTCAAGAAACATGATAGCTGCAAGTTGATTAGGGAAATTAGATTAATGAGACTGTCCTTCAAGAAACATGATAGCTGCAAGTTGATTAGGGAAATTAGATGAATGAGACTGTCCTTCAAGAAACATGATAGCTGCAAGTTGATTAGGGAAATTAGATGAATGAGACTGTCCTTCAAGAAACATGATAGCTGCAAGTTGATTAGGGAAATTAGATGAATGAGACTGTCCTTCAAGAAACATGATAGCTGCAAGTTGATTAGGGAAATTAGATGAATGAGACTGTCCTTCAAGAAACATGAAACTGCACATTGATTAGGGAAATTAGATCCTTCAAGAAACATTAAACTACAAGTTGATTAGGGCAGTTAGGTGACAGAGACCGTCCTTCAAGAAACATGATAACAGCAAGTTGATTAGGGAAATTAGGTGACTGAGACTGTCCTTCAAGAAACATGATAACTGCAAGTTGATTAGGGAAATTAGATGAATGAGACTGTCCTTCAAGAAACATGATAGCTGCAAGTTGATTAGGGAAATTAGATGAATGAGACTGTCCTTCAAGAAACATGAAACTGCACATTGATTAGGGAAATTAGATCCTTCAAGAAACATGAAACTACAAGTTGATTAGGGCAGTTAGGTGACAGAGACCGTCCTTTAAGAAACATGATAACAGCAAGTTGATTAGGGAAATTAGGTGACTGAGACTGTCCTTCAAGAAACATGATAACTGCAAGGTGATTAGGGAAATTAGATGAATGAGACTGTCCTTCAAGAAACATGATAACTGCAAGTTGATTAGGGAAATTAGATGAATGAGACTGTCCTTCAAGAAACATGAAACTGCACATTGATTAGGGAAATTAGATGACTGAGACTGTCCTTCAAGAAACATGATAACTGCAAGTTGATTAGGGAAATTAGATGAATGAGACTGTCCTTCAAGAAACATGAAACTGCACATTGATTAGGGAAATTAGATCCTTCAAGAAACATGAAACTACAAGTTGATTAGGGAAATTAGATGAATGAGACTGTCCTTCAAGAAACATGATAACAGCAAGTTGATTATGGAAATTAGATGAATGAGACTGTCCTTCAAGAAACATGATAACAGCAAGTTGATTAGGGAAATTAGATAAATGAGACTGTCCTTCAAGAAACATGATAGCTGCAAGTTGATTAGGGAAATTAGATGAATGAGACTGTCCTTCAAGAAACATGATAACTTCACATTGATTAGGGAAATTAGATGAATGAGACTGTCCTTCAAGAAACATGATAACAGCAAGTTGATTAGGGAAATTAGATGAATGAGACTGTCCTTCAAGAAACACGATAACTTCACATTGATTAGGGAAATTAGATAAATGAGACTGTCCTTCAAGAAACATGATAGCTGCAAGTTGATTAGGGAAATTAGATGAATGAGACTGTCCTTCAAGAAACATGAAACTGCACATTGATTAGGGAAATTAGATGACTGAGACTGTCCTTCAAGAAACATGATAACTGCAAGTTGATTAGGGAAATTAGATGAATGAGACCGTCCTTCAAGAAACATGATAACTGCAAGTTGATTAGGGAAATTAGATGAATGAGACTGTCCTTCAAGAATCATGAAACTGCACATTGATTAGGGAAATTAGATCCTTCAAGAAACATGAAACTACAAGTTGATTAGGGAAATTAGATGAATGAGACTGTCCTTCAAGAAACATGATAACAGCAAGTTGATTATGGAAATTAGATGAATGAGACTGTCCTTCAAGAAACATGATAACTGCAAGTTGATTAGGGAAATTAGATAAATGAGACTGTCCTTCAAGAAACATGATAGCTGCAAGTTGATTAGGGAAATTAGATGAATGAGACTGTCCTTCAAGAAACATGATAACAGCAAGTTGATTAGGGAAATTAGATAAATGAGACTGTCCTTCAAGAAACAAGATAGCTACAAGTTGATTAGGGAAATTAGATGAATGAGACTGTCCTTCAAGAAACATGATAACTTCACATTGATTAGGGAAATTAGATGAATGAGACTGTCCTTCAAGAAACATGATAACAGCAAGTTGATTAGGGAAATTAGATGAATGAGACTGTCCTTCAAGAAACATGATAACTTCACATTGATTAGGGAAATTAGATAAATGAGACTGTCCTTCAAGAAACATGATAGCTGCAAGTTGATTAGGGAAATTAGATAAATGAGACTGTCCTTCAAGAAACATGATAGCTGCAAGTTGATTAGGGAAATTAGATGAATGAGACTGTCCTTCAAGAAACATGATAACAGCAAGTTGATTAGGGAAATTAGATGACTGAGACTATCCTTCAAGAAACATGATAACAGCAAGTTGATTAGGGAAATTAGATGACAGAGACTGTCCTTCAAGAAACATGATAACAGCAAGTTGATTAGGGAAATTAGATGAATGAGACTGTCCTTCAAGAAACATGATAACAGCAAGTTGATTAGGGAAATTAGATGAATGAGACTGTCCTTCAAGAAACATGATAACAGCAAGTTGATTAGGGAAATTAGATGAATGAGACTGTCCTGCAAGAAACATGATAACAGCAAGTTGATTAGGGAAATTAGATGAATGAGACTGTCCTTCAAGAAACATGATAACAGCAAGTTGATTAGGGAAATATATGACTGAGACTGTCCTTCAAGAAACATGATAACAGCAAGTTGATTAGGGAAATTAGATGAATGAGACTGTCGTTCAAGAAACATGATAGCTGCAAGTTGATTAGGGAAATTAGATTAATGAGACTGTCCTTCAAGAAACATGATAGCTGCAAGTTGATTAGGGAAATTAGATGAATGAGACTGTCCTTCAAGAAACATGATAACTGCAAGTTGATTAGGGAAATTAGATGAATGAGACTGTCCTTCAAGAAACATGAAACTGCACATTGATTAGGGAAATTAGATGACTGAGACTGTCCTTCAAGAAACATGATAGCTGCAAGTTGATTAGGGAAATTAGATGAATGAGACTGTCCTTCAAGAAACATGAAACTGCACATTGATTAGGGAAATTAGATCCTTCAAGAAACATTAAACTACAAGTTGATTAGGGCAGTTAGGTGACAGAGACCGTCCTTCAAGAAACATGATAACAGCAAGTTGATTAGGGAAATTAGGTGACTGAGACTGTCCTTCAAGAAACATGATAACTGCAAGTTGATTAGGGAAATTAGATGAATGAGACTGTCCTTCAAGAAACATGATAGCTGCAAGTTGATTAGGGAAATTAGATGAATGAGACTGTCCTTCAAGAAACATGAAACTGCACATTGATTAGGGAAATTAGATCCTTCAAGAAACATGAAACTACAAGTTGATTAGGGCAGTTAGATGACAGAGACCGTCCTTCAAGAAACATGATAACAGCAAGTTGATTAGGGAAATTAGGTGACTGAGACTGTCCTTCAAGAAACATGATAACTGCAAGTTGATTAGGGAAATTAGATGAATGAGACTGTCCTTCAAGAAACATGATAACTGCAAGTTGATTAGGGAAATTAGATGAATGAGACTGTCCTTCAAGAAACATGAAACTGCACATTGATTAGGGAAATTAGATGACTGAGACTGTCCTTCAAGAAACATGATAACTGCAAGTTGATTAGGGAAATTAGATGAATGAGACTGTCCTTCAAGAATCATGAAACTGCACATTGATTAGGGAAATTAGATCCTTCAAGAAACATGAAACTACAAGTTGATTAGGGAAATTAGATGAATGAGACTGTCCTTCAAGAAACATGATAACAGCAAGTTTATTATGGAAATTAGATGAATGAGACTGTCCTTCAAGAAACATGATAACAGCAAGTTGATTAGGGAAATTAGATAAATGAGACTGTCCTTCAAGAAACATGATAGCTGCAAGTTGATTAGGGAAATTAGATGAATGAGACTGTCCTTCAAGAAACATGATAGCTGCAAGTTGATTAGGGAAATTAGATGAATGAGACTGTCCTTCAAGAAACATGATAGCTGCAAGTTGATTAGGGAAATTAGATGAATGAGACTGTCCTTCAAGAAACATGAAACTGCACATTGATTAGGGAAATTAGATCCTTCAAGAAACATTAAACTACAAGTTGATTAGGGCAGTTAGGTGACAGAGACCGTCCTTCAAGAAACATGATAACAGCAAGTTGATTAGGGAAATTAGGTGACTGAGACTGTCCTTCAAGAAACATGATAACTGCAAGTTGATTAGGGAAATTAGATGAATGAGACTGTCCTTCAAGAAACATGATAGCTGCAAGTTGATTAGGGAAATTAGATGAATGAGACTGTCCTTCAAGAAACATGAAACTGCACATTGATTAGGGAAATTAGATCCTTCAAGAAACATGAAACTACAAGTTGATTAGGGCAGTTAGGTGACAGAGACCGTCCTTTAAGAAACATGATAACAGCAAGTTGATTAGGGAAATTAGGTGACTGAGACTGTCCTTCAAGAAACATGATAACTGCAAGTTGATTAGGGAAATTAGATGAATGAGACTGTCCTTCAAGAAACATGATAACTGCAAGTTGATTAGGGAAATTAGATGAATGAGACTGTCCTTCAAGAAACATGAAACTGCACATTGATTAGGGAAATTAGATGACTGAGACTGTCCTTCAAGAAACATGATAACTGCAAGTTGATTAGGGAAATTAGATGAATGAGACTGTCCTTCAAGAATCATGAAACTGCATATTGATTAGGGAAATTAGATCCTTCAAGAAACATGAAACTACAAGTTGATTAGGGAAATTAGATGAATGAGACTGTCCTTCAAGAAACATGATAACAGCAAGTTGATTATGGAAATTAGATGAATGAGACTGTCCTTCAAGAAACATGATAACAGCAAGTTGATTAGGGAAATTAGATAAATGAGACTGTCCTTCAAGAAACATGATAGCTGCAAGTTGATTAGGGAAATTAGATGAATGAGACTGTCCTTCAAGAAACATGATAACTTCACATTGATTAGGGAAATTAGATGAATGAGACTGTCCTTCAAGAAACATGATAACAGCAAGTTGATTAGGGAAATTAGATGAATGAGACTGTCCTTCAAGAAACATGATAACTTCACATTGATTAGGGAAATTAGATAAATGAGACTGTCCTTCAAGAAACATGATAGCTGCAAGTTGATTAGGGAAATTAGATGAATGAGACTGTCCTTCAAGAAACATGAAACTGCACATTGATTAGGGAAATTAGATGACTGAGACTGTCCTTCAAGAAACATGATAACTGCAAGTTGATTAGGGAAATTAGATGAATGAGACCGTCCTTCAAGAAACATGATAACTGCAAGTTGATTAGGGAAATTAGATGAATGAGACTGTCCTTCAAGAATCATGAAACTGCACATTGATTAGGGAAATTAGATCCTTCAAGAAACATGAAACTACAAGTTGATTAGGGAAATTAGATGAATGAGACTGTCCTTCAAGAAACATGATAACAGCAAGTTGATTATGGAAATTAGATGAATGAGACTGTCCTTCAAGAAACATGATAACTGCAAGTTGATTAGGGAAATTAGATGAATGAGACTGTCCTTCAAGAAACATGATAGCTGCAAGTTGATTAGGGAAATTAGATGAATGAGACTGTCCTTCAAGAAACATGATAACAGCAAGTTGATTAGGGAAATTAGATAAATGAGACTGTCCTTCAAGAAACAAGATAGCTACAAGTTGATTAGGGAAATTAGATGAATGAGACTGTCCTTCAAGAAACATGATAACTTCACATTGATTAGGGAAATTAGATGAATGAGACTGTCCTTCAAGAAACATGATAACAGCAAGTTGATTAGGGAAATTAGATGAATGAGACTGTCCTTCAAGAAACATGATAACTTCACATTGATTAGGGAAATTAGATAAATGAGACTGTCCTTCAAGAAACATGATAGCTGCAAGTTGATTAGGGAAATTAGATAAATGAGACTGTCCTTCAAGAAACATGATAGCTGCAAGTTGATTAGGGAAATTAGATGAATGAGACTGTCCTTCAAGAAACATGATAACAGCAAGTTGATTAGGGAAATTAGATGACTGAGACTATCCTTCAAGAAACATGATAACAGCAAGTTGATTAGGGAAATTAGATGACAGAGACTGTCCTTCAAGAAACATGATAACAGCAAGTTGATTAGGGAAATTAGATGAATGAGACTGTCCTTCAAGAAACATGATAACAGCAAGTTGATTAGGGAAATTAGATGAATGAGACTGTCCTTCAAGAAACATGATAACAGCAAGTTGATTAGGGAAATTAGATGAATGAGACTGTCCTGCAAGAAACATGATAACAGCAAGTTGATTAGGGAAATTAGATGAATGAGACTGTCCTTCAAGAAACATGATAACAGCAAGTTGATTAGGGAAATATATGACTGAGACTGTCCTTCAAGAAACATGATAACAGCAAGTTGATTAGGGAAATTAGATGAATGAGACTGTCGTTCAAGAAACATGATAGCTGCAAGTTGATTAGGGAAATTAGATTAATGAAACTGTCCTTCAAGAAACATGATAGCTGCAAGTTGATTAGGGAAATTAGATGAATGAGACTGTCCTTCAAGAAACATGATAGCTGCAAGTTGATTAGGGAAATTAGATGAATGAGACTGTCCTTCAAGAAACATGATAGCTGCAAGTTGATTAGGGAAATTAGATGAATGAGACTGTCCTTCAAGAAACATGAAACTGCACATTGATTAGGGAAATTAGATCCTTCAAGAAACATTAAACTACAAGTTGATTAGGGCAGTTAGGTGACAGAGACCGTCCTTCAAGAAACATGATAACAGCAAGTTGATTAGGGAAATTAGGTGACTGAGACTGTCCTTCAAGAAACATGATAACTGCAAGTTGATTAGGGAAATTAGATGAATGAGACTGTCCTTCAAGAAACATGATAGCTGCAAGTTGATTAGGGAAATGAGATGAATGAGACTGTCCTTCAAGAAACATGAAACTGCACATTGATTAGGGAAATTAGATCCTTCAAGAAACATGAAACTACAAGTTGATTAGGGCAGTTAGGTGACAGAGACCGTCCTTCAAGAAACATGATAACAGCAAGTTGATTAGGGAAATTAGGTGACTGAGACTGTCCTTCAAGAAACATGATAACTGCAAGTTGATTAGGGAAATTAGATGAATGAGACTGTCCTTCAAGAAACATGATAACTGCAAGTTGATTAGGGAAATTAGATGAATGAGACTGTCCTTCAAGAAACATGAAACTGCACATTGATTAGGGAAATTAGATGACTGAGACTGTCCTTCAAGAAACATGATAACTGCAAGTTGATTAGGGAAATTAGATGAATGAGACTGTCCTTCAAGAATCATGAAACTGCACATTGATTAGGGAAATTAGATCCTTCAAGAAACATGAAACTACAAGTTGATTAGGGAAATTAGATGAATGAGACTGTCCTTCAAGAAACATGATAACAGCAAGTTGATTATGGAAATTAGATGAATGAGACTGTCCTTCAAGAAACATGATAACAGCAAGTTGATTAGGGAAATTAGATAAATGAGACTGTCCTTCAAGAAACATGATAGCTGCAAGTTGATTAGGGAAATTAGATGAATGAGACTGTCCTTCAAGAAACATGATAACTTCACATTGATTAGGGAAATTAGATGAATGAGACTGTCCTTCAAGAAACATGATAACAGCAAGTTGATTAGGGAAATTAGATGAATGAGACTGTCCTTCAAGAAACATGATAACTTCACATTGATTAGGGAAATTAGATAAATGAGACTGTCCTTCAAGAAACATGATAGCTGCAAGTTGATTAGGGAAATTAGATAAATGAGACTGTCCTTCAAGAAACATGATAGCTGCAAGTTGATTAGGGAAATTAGATGAACGAGACTGTCCTTCAAGAAACATGATAACAGCAAGTTGATTAGGGAAATTAGATGACTGAGACTATCCTTCAAGAAACATGATAACAGCAAGTTGATTAGGGAAATTAGATGACAGAGACTGTCCTTCAAGAAACATGATAACAGCAAGTTGATTAGGGAAATTAGATGAATGAGACTGTCCTTCAAGAAACATGATAACAGCAAGTTGATTAGGGAAATTAGATGACTGAGACTGTCCTTCAAGAAACATGATAACAGCAAGTTGATTAGGGAAATTAGATGAATGAGACTGTCCTGCAAGAAACATGATAACAGCAAGTTGATTAGGGAAATTAGATGAATGAGACTGTCCTTCAAGAAACATGATAACAGCAAGTTGATTAGGGAAATATATGACTGAGACTGTCCTTCAAGAAACATGATAACAGCAAGTTGATTAGGGAAATTAGATGAATGAGACTGTCGTTCAAGAAACATGATAGCTGCAAGTTGATTAGGGACACTCGACAGACGGTGCAGAGAGCAGAACCCTGCCGCTGTCAATGCAGAGGTTAACGCGCTCATCTATGATCACTCAGATAGCCCAGAAGTGCTCATCTATACAGATGGATCTGTTGTAAAGCAGCAGCGAAGTGCGTGGGCATTTACAGCCCGCTCAGCGGGCCGAACCGTTCAAGAATCCAGTGGTGCCCACTCCATGACCACGAGCAGCATGACGATGGAGGTGATGGCAGTTACACAGGCGTTCATATGGCTGGAATCTCAGCATTATACCAACGTGTGTGTACTAAGTGATTCAATGAGCATGATTCAGAAGGTCGAAGCTGGATCTGTACGTAGACAGTGGACTGAGTCGCTGCGGAAGTCTGTTGTCCGCAAAGTCACCTTCATCTTCGTCCCGGGACATGCGGGAGTCGAGGGAAATGAACGAGCTGATAAATTGGCTGGCTCTGCACCCCCTGTAGATGGCCAGCCCATGGATCGTGCCGATGTTATTAACGCCCTTAAAGATATGGCGAGAACAGAGGATTTTGACGCCAGTGATTCCACATCGCTTTCCAGGATGAAAGACCTGGGAGTAAGAATCGGCACAGCCAGACGCGAGAGGTACATCGGGAAAACAAAGCGCCTCGTCAACCAACACAGAACTGGCACTATTAGCCACCGGACGCTGATGCATATGCTGGGGGGAGGATCTGAGCACCTATGGACATGTCCGGAGTGCAACGAAGATACCCCAACTGATAACTAACTGATAACTAACTGATTAGGGAAATTAGATGAATGAGACTGTCCTTCAAGAAACATGATAGCTGCAAGTTGATTAGGGAAATTAGATGAATGAGACTGTCCTTCAAGAAACATGATAACAGCAAGTTGATTATGGAAATTAGATGAATGAGACTGTCCTTCAAGAAACATGATAACAGCAAGTTGATTAGGGAAATTAGATAAATGAGACTGTCCTTCAAGAAACATGATAGCTGCAAGTTGATTAGGGAAATTAGATAAATGAGACTGTCCTTCAAGAAACATGATAGCTGCAAGTTGATTAGGGAAATTAGATGAATGAGACTGTCCTTCTAGAAACATGATAGCTGCAAGTTGATTAGGGAAATTAGATTAATGAGACTGTCCTTCATGAAACATGATATCTGCAAGTTGATTAGTGAAATTAGATGAATGAGACTGTCCTTCAAGAAACATGATAGCTGCAAGTTGATTAGGGAAATTAGATGAATGAGACTGTCCTTCAAGAAACATGATAGCTGCAAGTTGATTAGGGAAATTAGATGAATGAGACTGTCCTTCAAGAAACATGATAGCTGCAAGTTGATTAGGGAAATTAGATGAATGAGACTGTCCTTCAAGAAACATGATAGCTGCAAGTTGATTAGGGAAATTAGATGACTGAGACTGTCCTTCAAGAAACATGAAACTGCAAGTTGATTAGGGAAATTAGATGAATGAGACTGTCCTTCAAGAAACATGATAGCTGCAAGTTGATTAGGGAAATTAGATGACTGAGACTGTCCTTAAAGAAACATGAAACTGCAAGTTGATTAAGGAAATTAGATGACTGAGACTGTCCTTAAAGAAACATGAAACTGCAAGTTGATTAGGGAAATTAGATGACTGAGACTGCCCTTCAAGAAACATGATAACTTCACATTGATTAGGGAAATTAGATGAATGAGTAAGAAATGATGTTATCAGACAGACTGTCAGATCAACACTTTATGCCATATGTAATGAAAGGCAGTAGATCAGATGGTTCAGTCATCTTGCTAGAATGCAACACCATCAGTTAACAGCACTGGTGCTATGCCAAAGAAGACTGATAGGAGATAAAGAGGATGCCTGAGAAGAAAATGGATTGATGACATCAAAGACATCAGCAAAAACTATTCTTCCCCACGACAGTTGACAGCAAAGGTGGAAAATGATGATGATGAAGTTTCTTTTATGCAGTTCTAGCATCTTTTCTTTTAATTTGTTTCTTCTCTGTCATTGTGGTTTCTTTTTTTTTAGTAGTAGTTTCTTTGATGTAGTTGCAGTTTCTTCTATGTAGGTGTAGCTTCTCCTATGTTGTTCTAGTTTCTTATTTTGAGTCAAAATTATCACATTGACTGTATTATTTGTGTACCATTCTTCAGATATCATCCATCCATTTCATAGTTTTCTTTTTCTGTTTATTATAACCTAACGCCACTATAAATTGTTTTGTGCACATGTTTTAAAAGAATTTCAAATTTAATCATTTTTGCACATACCATCATCATCATGTTGCATCTACTCATTGAAGGTTGGCCTCTATTGAGTCTCCAAACCCATCTGTCCTGCATCTTCAAGGCACATACAAGGCTATTCTAGTCCACCTCTTGATGTTTTTCATTCGTGGGTATAAATGCATAAATCTTCTTCATGTTTCCCTCCACAACATCCTATAACAAGGATCTATTTATATGGCAAATAACTACTTCTGATCAAGTTTGCATAGAATTTAAAAAATGAACACCATTGGCAATTAACTTCAGCTCTTAGAAACTGTTAACATTTGAAAAATGAATCACATTGGCGCATAACTTTAG
The DNA here is from genome assembly GCA_963921405.1 of Cepaea hortensis. Classification (NCBI taxonomy): domain Eukaryota; kingdom Metazoa; phylum Mollusca; class Gastropoda; order Stylommatophora; family Helicidae; genus Cepaea; species Cepaea hortensis. Next base: position 48,590,527 of record OY992879.1, read on the forward strand.
CTCTGAGAAACTGTTGATAAGCAGGTCCGCATAGCTGAATGGATAAGAATGCGTATTCTTAAACATCAGGTGTGCTGATGCTGAGGTAAGCGGTTCAACCCCTACACCGAATAGCTGGACTAAAATGTTGACCTGTCATCCTTGACTTGGGGACGTTAATTACAAGTACCTCTGAAGTCGGAGTTCGGAGTGGGTTCGCCTGATAGCGAGTGGCACTGTTCATAGGGAAAGCTGATCCACACGCATAATTCAGTCCATCACTACTATAAAAGGTGTGTATGGACTACGATTGAGGTTAAAGCGAGCGAGCACCAAAAACAAAACAAAAAACTTAACATTTGAAAAGTAACCGCATTGGCATATAACTTTAGCTCTGATAAACTGTTGATAACATTTGAAAATTTAACCACATGGGCACATAATATTAGCTGTGAGAAACTATTGATAACATTTGAAAAATTAACCACATTGGCATATAACTTTAGCTTAGAGAAACTTTTAATAACACTAAAAAGAAACCGCATAGGCACATAACTTTAGTCTTTACAATTGTTTACAGCTTTACTGCAGTTTCAGCAGTTTAATTTCTCTTCATGTACAGGGATGCTTCATGTTGGAGACATTATCCGTGAAGTGAATGGCATTCCTGTGGCCACCCCAGAGATGATGATGGAACTGATCATAGATTCTGATCCAGACATCACCTTAAAGATTATCCCATCCTTCCAGCATATCAGCAAGTCACAGCCTGTAAGTGTGAACATATTTGGTATATTTCAGGCATGGCTGTCTTGTGGGAAAATTGTTTGGGCACTTTATGAGAAGAAATAAACTAGAGAACTTTGTGACAACTGGCAAAATTGAAGAGAAAAGAATAATGGGATGGCAGAGAAGTAAATATCTGGATGGCTTGACCACATGACACGGTCGAGACATGAACATAGAGCTACTACACGGCTCTAGTGATCTTGTAAGATGGCAAACACTGCCGACAATGCTTATCAGATGATAATGAATAACTTCATTATGGCCAGTTACCTTCTACAATCCTGCCAAACTTACATCAATGAAAATAAACAAATATAGCGTTGCCGATTTCATCCCACCAGCAGCCCTACAGGAATGTCATGTACTTGAAAGTAACTAGTACGTTTGATGGAGACATTAACATGGGAGTCTGTGTGTGAATGAGGAGGATGAAGAAGAATTGGTTGAGATGTTAGTTAGTTAGTGAGTGAGTGAGTTAGTTAGTTAGTTAGTCACGGTTCCAACTTCACGGCAACGGGTCGTCCCCATATTGCTCCGTTCCTGTGCCAGTGAATATCACACAAAATGCTCCTCACTGCCCTGTGTGAACAATGGAATAGACAGGAGTATCGGCAAGCCAACAGCCCGCACAGGTACACTGTGCATGCCGCCACAAGAATGCCAACACAAAAGTCCTCCACGGAAAATACAGTTCATTGTCGATGGAATCAGCAGTCGCCAGAAAGACTTCATTGACTCGGGTTTCACCCATATGGCTTGGTCTCTTTCTGCAGGGCAACCCGCTTAAAGCGCCACGTTAAGCATGAACTCCGTAGCTCCAGCAATGACTCCTATGAGTCTCCTGAAAAATGCACATGAACTGAAAAGGCAAACCAGTCAATTCAGCAACAGCCGGCCGCCATCATTCCGAACATGCAGTTTACGCTACAAACAACCGCGGACAGATGTAAAAGCATTCCACATGAAATTCACAGCTCACAGTGTTGTGCCACGCAGTCACTCAGTTGCAGGACGACGGAACCATGCGCTACCAGTCCAACATGAGGAAAATGCGAATGCAAGCCGTAGCCACAAATGTAAACACTCCAAAGGCCTTAACGGTTTAAATGCCTACCCGCCATGTTGGGGACCGGAAATCCCAATAGACTAAGACTCAGCCCAAGCCTCCTTAATCGCCTCTTACGACATGCATGGAAGGCAACAGTGTTACTATTCATCACTTCCATTATGGGCCTTGGCAACACATGGTTGAGATGTAATTTATAAGTTGAAGTGTATTGTGTAGGTTGAGAAGTATTGTCTAGGTTGAAATGTATAAGTTGAGATGTATTGTATTGGTTGAGATGTATTGCATTGGCAGAAATGTTATTATAATGTTGTCCTTTCTGGCAGGTTTACATGAAATCACATTTCAGCTGGGACCCGGCCAAAGACCGCCTGCTTCCATGCAAAGAAGCAGGACTTCCTTTTAATGACGGTGACATCTTAGAGATTCTCAGTACAGATGACACTAATTGGTGGCAGGTAGGTCAATTAAATATTTGATGTGGGATGTGTAGATTAAGACAAGCAGACAAATCAGTTTATCCATTCAATGAGGCAGGCATGGCAGAGAGGTTGTAGTGTCTGTCCATGGCTCAGAAGGTCCTTGTTTGCCATCATCAAGCAAGATACATTGCACTGTTTTGTCTGTGGCTCAGTACAACGATATTTGACCAGCATTTATCCATAGCCTTTGATTGTCTCCTGTCTACTTACCAATTAGAAAGTCAAATAGTGGATATACAGAAAAATATGTTGTATTTTATGAAATAAAAAACAATCAAAAACAGAGGTTCTAGAAAAGCTGGGAAGAAACAAGAGTTGATGAAAAGAGTAAAAAAAGAGGCAAGTGAAAAATTTTGATCTCGTTAAAAGACATAATACTCTTACTAAAACCAACCAGAGGGTAATGTTGAAGGCAAGCGAGCAATAAGTAGACAACGATACAACTAGGAATATAACATCAAGAGATGGATGAGCAGCAGTCTGACAGAATGTACAATCAAGGTGAGAGACAGCAGTGTTGGAGATCCATTGCAGCCAGCCTTAAATGTGGAGATGACAAACAATTGATTGAGTCTGCCTACAAGATGGCAGGTTTGTGTCTGACTTTGTTTGGTCCCTATCTTTTGATCTGACTGAGATGGGAGACTATCAGTACCTGTGCTACCTTCACCATAGCTCTTATGGTCACTGGAACACAGAAGCCCCTCTGCCACTTCAACGTCGAGACACAGTGGAGAGGGGTACCAGGTTCGGATCCCTGCATAGGGCTGGACATTTTGACAAGAACCAATGGTGTCTAATTAAATCACATGTCCCACTAGTATCTTTGGTAGTGAGATCTGATATCTAGCTTTCTCAGATTAGGGTAAAAAACAGGAGGTTACATGTGGAAGTTGTACATAATAAAAAATAACACAGTAATGCAGCTTTACCGAACACAATTACAAAAAAACACAAGATGTTGCGGCTACTAGCCTTCATCAGCAAACAAATACATACACAAAACACAACATGTAATCATGGAGAAGACCCTCCAGTGACTACATTAAGGCATGAGAAGAATGAAAAGATTAAAAACAAAATAAGAACAATGAAGAGCAAATGAAAATTTGAAAAATATTTGCTACTTATCTCAGAATCCCAGCTGTGACTTGAGTTTCACTTTGATACTCTTATATAGACAGCCGTGGGAGTCTGTGGTGTCATAGGGACCGGGTAGGGGATGGTAACGATTCAGTGAAGATCCCAGGTAAATGAGTGGTAGTGGTACATGAAAAATGGGGAGGAAGGTAAGGCAGAAAACTGAAAGCAATGGAGATGTGATGGTGGGCAGAGAGTGAAAACTAAGAAGGAGTGCCCCGTTGGATGTCTGTACAATGCAAGAGTGGGTACTAGTAAAGTGGAAGTTATGCATGTTAAAAATCCCATGGCAGTTGGAAATCACAAAGAGTAGGCAAAAAGGCTGCTGTTATGGCAAAATTGTTAGGAAAGAAAAACTATCCATGGATAGATAGAGCCCACTACTTTGGATGGAGTATGTCTAGAACAGTGGTTCTCAACCGGTGGGGAATTCCCCCCCCCCCCCCCAGGGGAAAAATTTAAGGCTTCAGGGGGGGGGGGGGAATTAAAATTATTTCAAGATCACATTAATACAAGAACCAGTTACTTGATATTGTTTTTCCCTCTAAATTTTACGGTTCTGTACTTCTCACCGTAATTAAATTCGATTTATAACGTAAGTAGACCTGCAAATCACGTTTTATGTAGATGTCTAGACTTGTTCTAGTATGTGTTATTAAATTTAGCTTCAATTTTTATGTATACTGTGTAAAGGTGGGGGGGGGGATTTATAGTGAGGAAATTTGAAAGGGGGGGGGGGTAATGATGTTCTGAAGGGGGGCATGGGCCAAAAAAGGTTGAGAACCACAGGTATAGAAGAAGTAAACCTTTCAGAAATGCATGTCGAAGTCTGGCACACCGACCTTTTGAGGTGCATAACTCCCCTCCACAGGCCATGAAGAAAAATATTTATTCTGTCTCCCCTCCACAGGCCATGAAGAAAAATATTTATTGTGTCTCTCCTCCACAGGCCATGAAGAAAAATATTTATTCTGTTCTGTTTTTGTTTGTCCTTTCATTTTCCATATAATTTCTTCATGTTTTCTTCTTCTCTTTAAATCCTTTTTTCTGTTCTCATTATTGTCTTGCCTTTTAAAAGTTTGATTGTATTTTCTCTCTGTTTTTCTTTTAAACGTTTTAATATTTTCAGGTTTATGTCTTTTCTTTCTTTAGCTTTGTTTTTTAAATCTACTTATTTCCTCTGCTGTTCATCTGTTCTCTCACATTAAAGAAAAAAGTCGCTTAAAAGTCGACAGGGTCGACTTCATTGCACCGGGTTTTATCCCATATGGCTCGGTTTCTTTCCGCAGCACGTAAAGTGTCGCACAAAGCACAAACTCCGTAGCTTTTAGCGACGACCTATGGGAGCCTCCGAAACATTTAACTCGTAAACCGAAGGACGCAGCCCGGAATCGAACTCACAACCACTTCCGCTTGACCACTTCGCCACAGAGACTCCCGTTCTCTCACATTAGTTTGAATGAGCATCATTCTTTGCCTCACTGAAAATGTTAATGCATCATTCTTTGCCACATTGAAAATGTTAATGCATCATTCTTTGCCACATTGAAAATGTTAATGCATCATTATTTGCCACATTGAAAATGTTAATGCATCATTATTTGCCACATTGAAAATGTTAATGCATCATTATTTGCCACATTGAAAATGTTAATGCATCATTCTTTGCCACATTGAAAATGTTAATGCATCATTATTTGCCACATTGAAAATGTTAATGCATCATTATTTGCCACATTGAAAATGTTAATGCATCATTATTTGCCACATTGAAAATGTTAATGCATCATTCTTTGCCTCATTGAAAATGTTAATGCATCATTCTTTGCCACATTGAAAATGTTAATGCATCATTCTTTGCCACATTGAAAATGTTAATGCATCATTATTTGCCACATTGAAAATGTTAATGCATCATTATTTGCCACATTGAAAATGTTAATGCATCATTATTTGCCACATTGAAAATGTTAATGCATCATTCTTTGCCACATTGAAAATGTTAATGCATCATTATTTGCCACATTGAAAATGTTAATGCATCATTATTTGCCACATTGAAAATGTTAATGCATCATTATTTGCCACATTGAAAATGTTAATGCATCATTCTTTGCCTCATTGAAAATGTTAATGCATCATTCTTTGCCACATTGAAAATGTTAATGCATCATTGTTTGCCTCATTGACAGGCCCGCCTCGCTGACATCAATGGCCCAGTTGGTTTAGTTCCATCCCAAGCACTGGAGGAGAAGCGGAAATCTTTTGTCAACCCAGATCTTGATTACTCAAAAAGCAGTTTGTGTAAGTACCTGAATGTGGAAATGTAGTATATCTGTTTTAAATCTATTCACGTTTTTGTTTTATTTCTGTTGCAGGTTTCTGGATTACCTTACATGTTCTATTTTTGTCTTTCCTTCTCCTTCTGCACATGATCTCCATTTGAAGCTCCTTCCATATCCTCCCCATATTATTCATATCGGAGGTCAGCATGGCCAAATGGATAAGAACGTGTGTTCTTTAAACATCTGGTGTGTTGATGCCAAGGTAAGGGATTCACCCCTGCACTGGACAGTTGGACTAAAATGTTGACTTTTCATCCTTGACTTGGGGACGTAAATTACAAGTACCTCTGAAGTTGGAGTGGGATTGCCTGAGGGCGAGGAACATTGGTAGCAGGTAAAGCTAATCTATACGCATAATTATTCCAGCACTACTAGAAGTAGTGTAAATGGACTACGCTCGTGTTCAAAGTGAGCGAGTGCCAAAACAAACCAAAAAAACCAAAAAACAAATTTATCTCTGTTTCTAGTTCTCTTCTCCGTGTCTTGTTAGATTTCCCACTGTTTTATTTGCCTTGTGGATTCCTTTTAACCCTACCAGACCTGAGGCCCTGAACCTAACTGTCCCTATTACCTGGGCTCCTGAGCATTAAAGAGAAAAAAACCAACATGGTATAGAAAAATGTTAGTTACATGCAAACAAGTGGTTAGAATAAGATGTAACTTGGAGACATTGTAGAAAATTGGTCTACCTTTCATATAGCGCCGATATTCCACCTTTGTGTGCCAATCCAGTCTGAATAAACCAAAGTATTGATCACCTGTTGGACTGTGAAAAGCCTAGACCTACTTCGCTTTCTTGTTGAAGTGCTTGGTTCATCAACCGCTCGTTTCATTGAATTTTCAGAATTTTTTCATGTTAAACCACACAAAGTCAATTCAAACCTATGGGGGTTGACATTTTCAATGGCTAACCATGAGGTTTGACCACGATTGGTTGGTTATTTTTAGTTTGTGACACATTTTTTTTCACGTACTAGGCAAAATACCGAAACTTAGGTACTGCGGTATAGCAGCAGATTAGGAAATTACCTAAAAATTGGTACAGCGGTCTGGAAGGGTTAAAGCATTTTCTAGCTTCACTATTTTAAGGTTTTTTTTAAAAGAGTGTTTCCTATCCAGCATCTTTTCCTCACCTCTTGATTTGCTGTGAACTAGCTAGTTCATCATATATAGAAAATATGTTGTTAGCACCATATATAGATGACATAGAAAATATGATGCAAGGACCATGTAGAAAAGCAGTGATTTTATTACCATATATAAGTCCTCCGAAGTCGGAGAGTGTCTGCCTGTACAGCAAGGGACCACCAGTCTGCACACCAATAAGCCAGACATGGGACAACGGATACTCAGGCAAACCTCAGGTCCTGTATGACATCACACTGATGTTGGATAACAGGATGTCTTCATCCGACATACAGGACTTCACGTTGGAGCTCAAGCCAACGAACACAAGCAAGCAAGCAATTACCATATTAGAAGATGTTAGTACCTTATATAGAAGATAGAAGGGCTGGTCAATAAGTAATGCCTCCTATTTTTTATCTATGTTTTTATCAGTGTGCAATTTATTAATTTGGCGGGATTCCTCAAACATTCTTCTGCACTGTCTATCACTACCAACCTGTTTCAGTTAATGGTTGCTCAACAGTAACGGTTTAAAAATGGCCACCAAAAAAGTTCGCTTAAAATGTCATAGAAATCCTCAATGTTGAAGGTGAGCCCCTGATTCACATGCATGAAAGTTTGAGTATTGTTTATGGAGATTCAACAGTGGATGTTAGCACTGCCTGATGTTGGGTATGTTGTTGTGACGAAGCTGAAGTAGGTCAATCCTCACTGGCTGATGCAAAGTGGACTGGCCGTCTGTCAACCGCATTGACTCCACACAACATTCATCGAGTCAATGACATCATTTGTAGTGACCATCGGGTAACACTGGATGGACTGTGTTCCATGTTGTCCATTAGTAAAGGCAGTGCCCAGACCATCATTAAAGACCTGAGTTATTCAAAGGTTTGTGCACTGTGGGTACCCAGAATGTTGACAGACGGACATAAAGAAGCAAGGAAAACCATATCCACCAACCTCCTACACCATTATGAAACTGAAGGAGAAGGGTTTTTATCAAATATTGTGACAGGTGATTAGACCTGGGTTAATTTCTTTGAACCAGAATCCAAGAGGCAGTCAATAGAATGGCATCACACAACATCGCTGACAAGAAAGAAGTTCAAAATGTCACCATATGTAGGGAAAGATATGGCCTCCGTGTTTTGGGATGAGAAAGGCGTGATTCTCCTCGACTTCTAGAAACAGGAAAACATGGTGAATGCTGACCGTTACATTGAAACTTTGAAGATGCTTAGAGGGCGTCTTCGACGACTTTACCCATTCAAAGATCTGAGAACTGCACTGCTGTTGCACAATAATGCCACGCCATACACTGCTAAACACACTATTTATATGATTTTAGAATTTTTCTTGACATTATTACCACATCCCCCTTACAGGCTCGATTTAGCACCTTCAGACTTCCATTTGTTTGGGCCATTGAAAGATGCCAGTGTTTTAGGAAAAAGGGCACACATTTTTACCGTGTGGGATACACGCTCTTGTGAGAAGATGGACAGAAACTATAACTAATAATGGAGATTACACTGAGAAATACATTTTTGAAGTACAGATGTAGGGCTTCATTTCAATGTGAATTTTATCTTTTTTTGCCTATTGAATGAAATTAAAAATTACGAGGCATTACTTATTGACTGCCCCTCATGTTAGCACCATATATAGAAAACATAATGTTAGCACTATATATAGCAGTATCGACAGATCTCTGTCTTGCTGCGGCATGTTGTTCTGCTGTGGCTGGCCCTATGGCATCTTGAACATTGAGTGATTCTCGGAATGAATCTTTCAGGCTGGTGTTCTTTCTTTTTATTGATACCCGGCATGGTATCTCGCTGCCCTCAGTTGTTACCACCACTAGAGTAGTAGGTATCTTGGAATACGTCAGAATCTGCTCCGCCTTCAAGATTCAGATATGGAGATTTTCCCATTGTAGCTGCTTCAGGATTTGTTCATCTGTCAGCTCCACTTGGATACGTTTGACCACCCATCTGGTTGTCTGTGAGTCGGTGTTTCCGGCTCTGGTGTCTTTCGCCTCACTCTTCTTCTCAGCTGTCTTAGCTCTTGTCCGTGGTGGGTTGTCATCTGTCTTCCTCATGGTAACTTCAGTAGTATCTTTTGCAGCTCACATGCAGGTCCTCTCCTGTCGTCGTCTTCAAGGTCTTGGCAGCTTCCACGCTGCTCATCTTGTAAATCGGGTATCTTTTGGTGTTTTTCTTGTCATGTGCCATTTTTTTCCCCCGGATCAGGTTTCTTGAACAGTTTGGGTGACTTGTTCTTGATAGCGCTCTGCAAGTGCGAATGCTGACCCGCGAAAATGATTTGCGTCAATTCATGTCAAAATCCCGCGATTTTCAGAATTTAAGAAAAAAATTATGACCATATTAGGAATTGGGTCAGATTTTCGGAAGTAAGCAACATGGCTGCCGGGTCACATGGTCTTGACCGCGAATGCCCGATCATGACATCGAATCAAAGTAGCTAAACAAATGAAAATCGTAAATTGACTAGAGAAATTAGACGTAGACAGTCAAAATGCTTTGGACATGAATTGGAGAACTTGGTGACAACTGGCAAGATTGAGAGGAGAAGAACAAAGGGAAGACAGAGAAGAAAATACCTGGATGGCTTGGCCACATAGCATGGTCGAGACAAGAACACTGAACTGATTCACAACTCTGGTGAATGAGTGAAATGGCGAAACATGACTGCCCACGCTTACCGGCATGGCACATGATGGATGGATCTTTAGAAGACATAATGTTAGAGCCCTGTATAAATGATTCATCTATTAAAATATAGGTAATACAAAGGGGATTCAAATGAAAGCCTTAAATGTTTTTGTGTTTGCTTTGGTAAATATATTGTGAATAACAGATGTATTATTTTTTTATGTAGTTACCATTGTGTTCAATGCAAGTCCTCCAGCACCGATAAAGTGCTTTGATTCCTGTAGAACACAATTCTCTTGGTCACGTGTGCTGTACCTCTTCATTGGCCCAAAAAGTCTGTCACAGAAGTCACAGTTTTGAAACTTCCTATTCCACTCTTACACTTACTGGACTCACAGGCAGGCGTCACCACACAGGACCTTCATTTGCTGATGAATTTCTATAGGTGTAACCCCTTCATTGATTAAAAAAACAGATAACAGAATGCTGCTCCTCTTTGGTGCATGTCAAAAGTGGGGTGGCCATCTTTAAACTGTCCTTATGGCATCACTGTGTTTGTCTGCACCATGATGTCGTGCGCTTAACACTCTTGACATCCTTAACAACAATATTGACAAGTTACAAGACAATGGCAATGTAGTTATTGCAATTTCTGTTACACTTTTAAGGTTTTCATTTGAAGCCCCTTCATAGAAAAGGGTTGTTTACTTCTGCCTTAACCCAACTAACAGCATGTTTGGTGCTGCAGTCATTAGTTTCTGGATCAGTCTCAAGACATATGTACAGGTGCAGATGCTGGTGATGATCAGCATGTGATTTTGCTACCCTGAAATTATATGTTTTCTGTCTGTCCTCCCATTTCCCATGCAGTTTGTGGCTTAACGAAGAAGAAGAAGAAAACAATTAAATACAGTTCCAAGGATAACAAAGGTAAGACTGCAGAATGTGTACACATGTGTTTTTTTTATTCTGAAAACAAAAACAAAAAAAGAAAAAAAATTTTGTTGGGTTAATGTAGATGATTAGAGTGATTATAATTTTGTCTCTGCTCTGTGATGAAGTGGTTATGAACGCAAATTGCAATCCCCGCATACCATGTTCGAAACAAAGCTGCAGGCAATTTTGAAGCATGGTTTTCATACAATGGTATGAGTGTCTTTAATTCAGAAACCAATGGCAAACTACTAAACGTAAACTTGCCAAGAAATCACAAAAAGCCAAAAAAGTGCTAAGGTTGACTGCAACATCCTGTAAAGGATAAACAACTAATTATGTCTGCCTGTCCATTGCTGAAGTTTGAGCTTAACCTAATAGGAGATGTATAAGTTGAGTTGAGTTAAGAACCGACATCACTGCACTTAGGACATTCCCATACGTGCTTAGTCACCTCGTTCAACAGCCAGCGAAGAGTCATAAAACTAATCGTTCCCACCGCTATCTGATTAAATGTTCTCCTGGTCATCCCTCTCAGTTTTGAGATTCTTCCAGAACCCCTGCCGATCCCCCGCAATCTCATTCTTTCCACATATGGATTCTCAATCTGTTCCTCCGCCTTCTCTACCTGGTCCCACAAGTGCACGACCACCTCCCCCTTGTCCATAGGCAAGATCCCACCAAGAGGTGCATTCCCTGCTAGCCTATCAGCCTGTTCATTCCCCCGTACACCCGCATGGCCAGGGCAAAATATCAATACAATTCTCACAATCTGTGACCTCTGAAGCGATAAGAGCCATTCCACACGAAACATTCCTTTCTCCACCTTGCTAAGCATATTCTTTGAATCCGTAATGAACACAACGTGTGTTGCAGTAGTCTCCTATAGCCACCGGAATGCCGCTGTTACTGCCTCCACCTCCATTCTCATGCTGGAGGTTGTAGTCTCATATGCCTGGCTCTCCTTTTTCAAGACTCGCCCATTAGCCTTTGCAATAAAGCCCCGGCCACTACGTCTGTTTCTCACCACTGACCCATCGGTGTAGATGACTATGTCACCTTGATGTGTGTTGCTCTGGATCTATATCTATAGGAGATGTATAAGAGATGTATAAATGAAAATAGGTTAAAAAAAAATGAGGTAAGAATGGCCAAGTGTAAGATGGACCTGCATGCCCAATTCTTAATCCTTAGAAAATAAAATTTATTTGTTTGGTCTGTCTACCTGTCTGTATGCTTGCCAGCCTGGCTGCCTGGTTCTTTTTCTCCTTTTGTTTTATTATGTGTAATAGCACTGCCAAAAATATTATTCATAATTCTAAGTAAACACAACAAATATCACACTGTAATGAAGCAGCAGCAGCAGCAGCAGAAACCTGCATTATAGCATAAGGCATTCACCAAAATCAGGCAACTAGCTGTTGGCCATTTTCTGAATCTACACTTTACAGCAAGTGTGAGTTCCAAATGAAATTCACAGCTCACAGTGTCACACTATGCACTCAACTTAGTGGCTGGGCAGCGAAACCATGACCCTACATGTCCAAATGTGGGGGAATACACTAGAAAACCTTGCTGGAGACAAACAGCTCTCCAAGGTCATAATGACTCTCGTGCCTATTCGCCATGTTGACCATGTAGTCCTACACTGTAAGGTTTAAATTCTCTATGTATTGTTTAATACCAAGTGTTTGTAAAGTCTCACTACACTTTGTATGTAGAACTAGTTTGAAAAATGAAGTACATAACGTCATTAAAAAATGTGCTAAAAATTCATGAAATTAGTTACAATAGTCACTGCTATAATCTAATATTGTTTTGGGGAAGCTGGAAAGTACCAATAAAGTATTTATTAATAACATGTGTTGGAAATGTCCACCACGGGCTACAGGACATGAATGTACACGTCTCTTCATATTGTCAAATACCTTCTGCAATGTGTCTGTTGTTATTTCTTGAACGGTTATTCTGATTACTTCTTTCAGATCCTCAATTGTGTGTACATTATTTTTGGAAACATTTCCTTTCAAGAAACCTCTTAAATAATAATCTAATAGAGTTAGATCTGGAGAACGAGCAGGCCAAATTCCACATGATATGCAATTTGCAAAAATTTCTTCCCAAAAATACAGTGATGCTCTAGCGGTGTGTGCAGTGGCATCTTGCTGGAACCACGCTTCTTCAATTTCACTTTCATTCAGCTGTTCTAAAAAAGGTTCCAGAATTTCAATACAGAACCGATCTACATTTATAGTGTTATTGAAGAAAATTGGGCTAATAAAACGTTTTCTGCTAACGGCACACCATACCCCAATTTTCTCATCGTGTAGAGACGCTTCATGAAATTCATTGGGATTAAAAGTGCTCCAAATACGATTATTTTGGCTATTAACATATCCAGATAGATTAAACCATGCTTCATCAGAGAAGAATGTTACATTGAGAACTGACTCGTCTTCTTTAGCTAAATATGTTTGAAACCACATGGAGTAGTTGACTCTGGGTTGATTATCACACTCTTTTAGTTCAGACACAACAGAAATCCTGTATGGATGAAAATGTAATAATTGTTTAAAACCCTTTACGGGGCAGATGCTTGTCCATTTTTTAGCGCTGAAAGGGCAAGATTTTTTCAGGTTTGGTAAAATTTTGGGTCACGTTAGTAAAAACATCACAAATAAGGTGTTAGTCAACCGATTTTAATTAAATAAACAACACAATGAAGGGAAAAGCATGCAGAATATGTTACTCACGTTTATTGTTGTTGGTAATCCATATATGAACACAAATATTTATGAAATACAGCATGTTGTTTGTGATTTTCCGTCATCTATACGGCAATTTACAAACACATTTTCAGAATCATAATCACTTTCTTTAAAGTCCGACTCAGACTGCTAATGCAAAGTAACGCTTTGCACTGATATCTAGCTCCGATTAATAGTCAACTTCATGCCCTTTAATGTCATTTAAATTGAACCTAGCGAAATCTCGGCTATCACTTGAAGATTCGCCGAAATACATTTTGAAAAACAGCGTAAAAATCCCGAAAACTATAAAAAAAAGTCCGTAAAAGTCCGTTCAAATTCATTGTAGCGTTTACAAATGGCGGCCACGTTGTCAATCTATCGGCGAAAGCGAAAGTAGCCGTTGGAAGTGTCGGAAAGCAGAGAGATCGCGTTTTTACATTGCATAATAGTATCGGACGCAATCGGCCGATCCGCTCATTTAAGCGATCGGCCGCTAACGGACGCTCTGCCCTGTAAAGGGTTAAAAATTGTGTGCACTGTGCTCACTGATACAATCATTTGTTGCAACATTTTCCTTAAGGACTTCCTTGGAATGTTCAGGATTCTGTCTTGGATATCTAGACAATTTTATTCAGACACAGCAGGCCTACCAGATTGCGTAGCATCTTCCACATTTCCTGTAGCAAGAACAATTGTAGCAACAAATTTCTAACTGTAATGTGATGAGGAGGTTGTTTATCAGGAAATCTTGCTATAAATCTTTGTACAACCATCCGTGAGTGTCGACCGCCATTTTGAAACACTCAAAAAATTTCTTTCTTCCATTGAAAACACCATTCTGTTTGGAGTGCAAAGAATTACTACAGTAGACGACAGCCATTCTATTGGACTGTGGAGCACATTTTTTGATGATGTCATGTCCAAATTTGTTCTACATACAAAGTGTAGTGAGACTCTACAAACCCAGAATTTCTTCAATTCATCATTCTGTATAAAGTTAACACCACAGACATCAACTCATGTAAGGTTTCAATCCCATGTGTTTTGTTTGAGGTTTCTTCAATTCATAAATCTGTGTAAAGTTAGCACTACAAACATCAAAACATGTAAGGTTTGAATCTGTGTGGTGTTTTATGTTTCTTCATTTTATCAATCTATGCCACAAACGTCACACCATAAGATCTCTATTTTCTGTATGTATTGTTTAATGCTTCTTCATTTTATCATTCTGTGTTAAGTTAATGCCACAAACATCAACACAATGTAAGGTTTAAATCTTCTATGTATTATTTGATGTTTCTTCATTTTATCATTCTGTGTAAATTTAATGCCACAAACATCACACCACAAGGTCTCAATTCACTACATATTGTTTGATATTTCTTCATTTTATCAATCATTAAAGTTAATACTGATTCAACGGGCAAGACGGCGTTTACCCGCAAAGCGTTGTGGAACGTAATGAGCACGGCAAGGCACATAGAGCGCCCTGGTCATCCACTGCACCTGTATTCGTCTCCAGTTGTCTCGACTTGTCTTGCCACTGGACTCAGGTGGACTCAGGCGAGAGAGTGAGGTCGACGAATTGCGCAACTCTTCCTCACTTTAATCCAAGTCATCGCGCAAATCATTCTTCATCCAACGTCACATATCACCTTCAAGCCCTGTGGCGATGGGCGAGCAGCAAAGCGACTGGCGTGGGTACGCTGGCAGCCGTAGTCGCAGACCTGCACACAGGCGGCTCAGGCCATATGGTCGTCTTCTACTGACCGGAGCAGCAGTGGGATTCGGCAGCCCCCTGAGCGACTGAGCAGCCCTCTATAGGAACACACTGCTCACCTCCATAGCATGAGGAAGGGGCTAGAAAAGGTGCCCTAAACATTGTCTGCTTCATCACTACCTAACCAGCTAGCCGCGGTTGGTGGGTACCCTAACTGCAGTCGACATACAAAGAAAGATAAAACAAGCAAAGCTAAAAGAGTAAACCATATTCCCTTAACAATTGGAACTTGGAATGTACGCACCCTACTTGACAGAGACGGCGCGTCGGGTCCAGAGAGACGAACAGCACTGATTGGGAGAGAGCTGGGCAGGTACAACATCGACATTGCAACCTTGAGCGAGACACGACTTGCAGAAGAAGGCCAAATCTGTGAAATAGGTGCCGGCTACACATTTTTCTGGAGTGGAAGGAAAAGCGAGGAAAGACGCCAATCCGGTGTGGGATTTGCCATTAAGTCGGCCCTGGTCGGCAAATTAGCTGGATTTCCAAAGGCTATAAACGTCAGGCTCATGACCATGAAGGTGCCTCTGCTGAATGGAAGGAAGCACGCAACCATTGTGAGTGTCTACGCACCAACTATGACCAACGAAGATGATGTCAAGAACAAGTTCTATGAGGACCTGCACAATGTATTAACATCTGTTCCCAAAGGAGACAAACTTATACTCCTTGGGGATTTCAATGCCAGAGTAGGCACGGACACCACCTCTTGGAGTGGCATTATTGGAAAGCATGGAGTCGGAAATTGCAACAGCAATGGACTCTGCCTCCTTCAGACATGTGCCGAACATGATCTCCTGATTACGAACACAATTTTCCGTCTCCCCATGAGAAATAGGACATTGTGGATGCACCCTCGCTCGAAACACTGGCACCTCATTGACTATGTCATCGTCAGGAGGAGTGACAGACAAGACGTTCGAGTGACAAAATCCATGTGTGGTGCTGAATGTTGGACAGACCATCGTCTCATTGTCTCGAAAATGAACATCCACATCAGGCCACCACGGCGTCCTCAAGGGGCGAAAATGCAAACAAAGCTAAATGTCACCCGCTTAAACAGCAAGAAAATGCAGCAGTCGTTTGAAATTATGCTGGAAGACCGCCTCAAGCCCAATGCTGAAGCTAAACAGGATACAGAAACAGAATGGAGAGCCCTAAAGGACACAATTTACAACACTGCTATGGAAATCCTGGGTCCAGCCCCCCGAAAGCATAAAGACTGGTTTGATGAAAATTCCGAAGACATCAACTAATTGCTGGCCGAGAAACATCTTCTCCTCAAGGCACATTTGAATGACCCAAAGTCAACATCAAAAAAAGATGCTTTCAAGAACATTCAGAGAGTAGTGCAGCAGAAACTTCGGCACATGCGGGACTCCTGGCTGAGCAGCAAAGCTGATGAAATTCAGGGCTTTGCTGACAGACATGATATGAAAAACTTCTATGACTCACTGAAAGCAGTCTATGGTCCTTCATCACCAGGCATAGTTCCCCTCCTTAGTGCAGATGGGGGAACATTGGTCACCGAGAAGAAAGAAATCCTTCAACGCTGGGCAGAGCATTTCAGCAAAATCTTAAATGCAACTTCCTTCTACGATGATGAAACCATCAACTGCCTTCCTCAAGTTCCCACCAGTGAGACACTTGATGACCTGCCAACCATAGTGGAAGTAAACAAAGCCATCCAGCAACTCTCCAGCGGCAAGGCACCTGGTCCTGACTCCATCCTATACAAGGCAGGTGGGCCGGTCCTAACAGAGCAGCTTCACCAAGTCTTCACAAACATATGGGTGAACGAGACCATGCCACAAGATTTTAAGGACGCGTCAATAGTCCACCTTTACAAACGCAAAGGAAACCGCCAATCCTGTGACAACCACCGAGGCATCTCCTTGCTTTCAATTGCAGGGAAGATACTCGCCAGAATTCTTCTCAATCGCCTCACAGCCCATCTCGATCAAGGTCTTCTTCCTGAGAGTCAATGTGGCTTCAGAAAAGAACGTGGAACTGTTGACATGATTTTCGCTGCAAGGCAGCTGCAAGAGAAATGTCAGGAACAGAACTGCAAAATGTTCTTCACTTTCATTGATCTTACCAAGGCTTTTGATACAGTCAGCAGAGAAGGACTGTGGAAGATTATGGCAAAATATGGCTGTCCACGAAAGTTTGTCCAAATAGTGCGGCTATTTCATGACGGCATGCAGGCAAGAGTACAGGAAAATGGTGAACTGTCTGAACCCTTTCCTGTCACCAATGGAGTGAAGCAAGGATGTGTCCTGGCACCAACACTGTTCAGCCTCATGTTTTCAGCCATTTTGATGAATGCCTTCGAGAACGACGACATTGGAATAGACATCAACTACCGTATGGATGGAAAGTTATTCAATCTCAGAAGGCTGAAAGCTAAAACCAAAATTAACAGCGGCACCGTCAGAGAGCTCCTGTTTGCTGATGATTGCGCTCTATACGCCAACTCAGAGGCGGACATGCAACATAATGTTTCAGCTTTCTCACATGCCTGTGCCAACTTTGGGCTCAATATCAACTTGGAGAAGACTGTAGTGATGTACCAGCCAGCTCCAGGGAATATTCACACTGTGCCGAATATCAAAGTGAATGATCATAGACTAAGTGTTGTGGACAAATTCACCTATCTTGGCAGCACCGTGTCACAAGATGCCACAATCGATGACGAAGTGAATGCAAGAATCTCCAAGGCCAGTGCAGCCTTTGGCAGACTGTACAAGAATGTATGGGACAGAACTAGAATAAGCCTGCAAACAAAGCTAAAAGTCTACAAAGCAGTTGTATTATCCACACTGCTATATGCTTGTGAAACTTGGACTGTTTATCAGCGACACGCTAGGAAATTAAACCACTTCCACACAGTCTGCCTAAGGAAGCTACTGAAGATTAAATGGCAAGACAAGATTCCAGACACTGAAGTCCTAGAAAGAGCATCCATGCCCAGTATCCACACTCTACTGATGAAGAATCAGATTCGCTGGGCTGGTCACTTGACTCGCATGCCAGATCACAGGCTCCCTAAACGAATTTTTTACAGCGAACTGCATTGTGGTAAATGCTTCCAAGGTGGCCAGAGGAAACGTTTTAAAGACACTGAAAATTTCACTGAATGCTTTTGGAATTCATCATGACACCTGGGAGGCTGCAGCCAGAGACCGAAATTCGTGGCGTGCATCATTACGCAAGGGTGCAGTCATATGTGAGGCAACCAGGACTGCAAGAGCTGTGAAGAAAAGGCAGGACAGAAAAACCACTGCAGGAAATACTCCTCCAGAGACGTCAAGCATTCTTTGCCCACATTGTCAAAGAACATTTCGAGCCAAAATAGGCCTTATCAGCCATCTTAGAACCCACGGCTCCACACCTTCAACCCGACTGGATGAAATGAATGGTCATCATCATTCTTGATGGACAAACAACAGAAACAGAAAGTTAATACTACAAACATCACACCGTAATGTCTCAATTCTTTATGTGTTGTTTGATGTTTCTTCATTTTATCTATCATTAAAGTTAATAATACAAACATCACAATGTAAGGTTTTAATCATCTATGTAGTCATTTAATATTTCTTAAATATGTTTTTAAACACAGATACAAACAATATTGTGCAACACATTGTTTGGGACTTTGTGTTTAAATTGTTTTGAATTTCAGAATCATCATCCATGGGAATCACGATGTATGAAGCCCATAAACGGGCACTCTCCAACTGTTAATGCTTCAACACCGCAAAGTACAAGAGGAACAGGATGGGATGAGAATCATCATTCTGTGTAAAGTTAATACAACAAACCTCACACTCTATGGTTTCAGTCCTCCCTGTATTGTCTGAAGTTTCTTGTATTTGACATAAAATGTTATTTATATTTGTAACAAACAAACTATTCATGTTTCTAACAGAATTTAACACGGTGTCAGAGAACAAAAGACTTTCTCTCAGTGTATCTTGCTGATTGGTTTGTTTTTTGTTTGATTGATTTAGACAACTTCTACATCCAGTTGATTGACTTTATTTGGAATGAAAACACTGATGTTTTCTGTTTTTGACAGAATTTGACAAGGCAGACGTCATGATCTATGAAGAGGTGCGCCGCATGGCTCCATTTGAACGTCCATTCTTAGTGCTTGTTGGTGCTAAAGGTGTTGGACGCAGGTCACTGAAGGAAAGATTAATCAAAGATGATCCCCGAAGATTTGGAACACCAATAGCTCGTGAGTATGTGTGCGGGTGGGTGCGGCCCTTTTTGTATACCCATATAGTCATAATGGGTAGTGGTTTATTCATCAATCATCTAACCTCCAACTATTTGCCCTCCAGCCATCTACCTTTCAACCATTTACTTATCAATTATTTACCCAACAACAATTTGCCTACCAATTTACCCAACAACTATTTGCCTACCAATTTACCCTACAACTAGGAGATTTTGGAATAAAAGTATTGACAATATTTCTAAATGACATTTACACTAGTGGTTACATTCCCAGTGATCTGTTATAAAATAAATCTTTATAGCTCTGCCAAAGAAACCAGGTGTTTTAGAATATGAAAAGCATAGTTCAATCAGTCTTATGAGTCACATGTCAAAACTGTTACTGAGAATAATTATGAGAAGAATAAGAACCAAGATTAAACCAGAAATTAGTGATGAAGAATATGGATTTGTAGAGGGAACCTAGATATTCTAATGAGTCATAGAACAGACAGCACAGTTCAAAGATTGATGTGTAGCATAGAAATGTGGACATGCCAGTACTTAAATTTCCACAGCTTTGCACCCGTCCAGTACAAACATGGCTTAGTATGGACCCTCTTTGACCATCCCAGGAAGATATGCACCCAGGACACACTGACAAAGGAATGTGAAACTCTGAAGAATGTCTTACACCTGAATGGGTATGCCACTGGATTTATAGAGCCACTGCCAACAGCCGAAACCAAAACCCAATGAAACATCAGTCCCTAAACTCAAGATGTTTATCCAGCTAACCTTTTGAGGGGATGTCGTAATGCAAGGCTTCATGACAGGCTCATTACAGCAGTTGGCCGAAGATTCTTTGCTGCATATCCAGTCATTAGATGCAGAACCACACCTGTTTTCACCCCAGCAGTAAAAGAACCTGTCCCTCTGTATACCAAATCCAATTGTATTTATCAGTTTACATGAAGGTACCAGTCTACCTACGTTGGCAGAGCAGAGAGACAGTTAAACAACAAGGTGGTTGAACACATACCTAATTGGATTGACAAAATAATACACAAAGACGAAGCCTGGAAGCTTGGTCATACCAACACACCACATACCTTCTACATCATCAATTGGATGGCATATTTTGGAAACTGGCCACGTGACTGATAGAGACAATACATTTTGCATGTTATTTAACACCCAATATGGTCGCTTGTTAAAGGTAGCAGAAGCAATTGCCATTAATTTACAGAAGCCAATCTTGTGGACACAGAAAGACATGATAGTCAGTTTAAAATTACTGTGGCAGAATCTGTTCTCATCCTCCACTAAAGTAAGGGAAAGACTGGCTGCCCATTTCTCCGTGTGTCCATGACCTATCACAACACAGACTCCTAGAAGATTTCTGTTTTGGGAATTTTAAATACAAATTAACGACATAAATACAGTAATACCTCACTTTTACATGATAATCCATCTGAAAACAAACTGTGAAATCTAAAACCAACGAACACTGAGGTAATTATTTCCATATAAATCAGTGTAAATCCTATTAATTTGTGCTAGACACTCCAAAATACATACCAAAAACACATTTTATAGAGAATAAATATAGTGTTTAATACTAGAAACATTACAAAATTGACAGCAAGGTCATACAGGCAAGCCAACAAAATCCAAGGCAACGAATGAAAACTGAGACAAATGTTTCATGGACAAAATCAACGAAACCCTGAAACCGATGGTAACTGAAGTCAAAGAACACCGAGGTATCACCAAAAATATTTGGAGTATGTTCTTGTATGTTTCATTCTGACTGGGAATTGTTCTGTTTTTCAGACACATCCAGAGCGCCTAGAAACAAGGAGGTTGATGGTCAGGGATACTACTTCACTGACCGTGAGACCATTGAGCGTGACATTTTGGCGAACAAGTACGTGGAGTATGGAGAGTTTAATGGCAACGTTTATGGGACAAGAGTGGACTCATGCTGGGATGTGGTCAAGCAAGGGAAGATGTGTGTCCTGGATGTGAGCCCTCTGGTAAGTGGACATTGGGGTGAGCTTATATTTAAAGGTAGTTCTATTCTAGATGCTGCTATTGGGGTACAATGTGTTAGATCTGCATATATTCTAGGTCATGACATAATAAGGTGGGGTGGCTGGTCTTCTGCCTTGCTGCCTTTCCTTCCAAATTGTTATCAAAACAGCGTCCCTTGGGTTTCCATCCTAGGCCCAGTGTCATGTAGTGATATATGCAAGTGTTCATCAGCTGGTTTGTTTTTCCATATACATTTTCCTTTTGTCTGACTGGTGGATGTAACCATTTTCTGATATCTGCAAGAATGGATACTCAAAGAGGTAATCTTCAAGTCTCTTAAGGATCTATACAGCACACTCAAAAGTGAGGTGCCATTTGTGTCTATATAAGTTACATATTGTAATATTCCATGGTGAAGTGGCTTAGCTATCTGTCTTATGCTCTGAAGGTCATGGGTTTGCATTCAGACTGCATTATTCAGACCATGAGTGCAGTTTTTGTGTAGACCTCTGGGGGTAATTGCTGGAGCCATGGAGCTTGTGCTCTGTGCAATGCTCTCGATAGATGGCTAGCCATTCTGCGGAGAGACTAAGCTATATGGTGTAAAACCTAGTGCATTAAGTCTGTGCAATGCTCTCGGTAGATGGCTAGCCATTCTGCAGAGAGACTAAGCTATATGGTGTAAAACCTAGTACATTAAGTTGATCCTCTCATTTTAACCCTTTATACAAACTAACATTTTGTGAGTATCATCATCATTATGTGTCCTGCCAAATTGCGTAGGCATTCATATATGCCCACAGATCTCAGTGTTTGGTGTTCAGGATCAATTCTGTTGAGGATAATAATCCATGTCTCTGTCTTTTGCCATTCAGTATAATTTCTCTTGGTTGCCCCTATCTCTTCATCTGCTGATCTTTACTGTCATCACAATATTTTCTATTACAAGACCGAAGAACATTGTCTCTTTCTTATTATCATGATCATCAATTCCCTTGCCGACTGGCATGGGTGGTCATGCTTTTCTACTTCTTGCGATCTCCAACAGCACATATCAATTTGTGTTTTGTTGACTCCTGTCCATGCCATGACACAAGACTGTGAAGAATTTTATCTTGCTGTATTCCTCTATGTTTATTTCCACAAACATTTCAAGTTGTCACATGTTTCAGCTTTTGTCTTCTCATAATGTGACTAAAAAAATTATGATCGCCTCTTTCTAATGTTTGTAATGATTTGTCTTTGTGATTTAGCCTCCTTCAAAATGTCCAGATTACTCATTTTGGCTGCCGAGGAATTTTCAACACCCTTCTGTAAAATCAAAGCTTCTAGGGATTTTATCACTTTGTTAATTCTCCAGAATTCATAGCCTCATGTTAAAACTGGCTCTATTTAGATGTAACATCTTTCTTATAAATGTATATAATTTTCTACTTTTGTTAGCTTTTTCCAAGCAATCAATTGTTGGCTACTCTGGCAGTCCAATGTATTCACAACATTCATCTCAGAAACCACACCTCTGATGCCTCCAAACCCTTCCTAATTCACATTCCAAGATTTACTGTCATACAACAGAACAGGTTTTGCAATATATGATACAGAAATCTGGCAACCTTTCATGCAGGTTAAGTATATTGATCACTGTGAATATCATACACATGTGATTCTCTAGTTATTGTTATTAGTTTCTTCAACAGTTGCTAGTGGGACAGCACAGCTTGTGGGATGTAACTCGTTGGTGACCATACAGTCATCATTATTATCATCAAGTGCCTTGCTGACTGGCTTGGACAATCATGCCTTTCTACATCTTGCAGTCTCCACCAGCTTGTATCTATTTATGCGCAGGCATCTCAATGTTGCATGACAACCACCAGAAAGAATCTTGTTCATCGTCAGCTTTTCTACCTCCTATAGTTTCATGCCCAGGGTGTCTTTAATATTCTATGACCCCCGTTGTATTGTTCGACCCCTGCCACTTCTTCTAGGAAACTGCTGTCCTTTTCAAACCATTGTGACATTTTAAATGGTCAAAGTATAGTGACTTTACGATTACCATGGGGATAACAAATGCTCCGCATTCAAAGTCTCCATGACTTTGTGTGCTATATATTATAGCCAAATAAGATTAATTTATTCACTTCATCATTATCATTATCAAGTGCCTTGCCTGCCGGCTGGTGTGGAAAAGCATGCTTCTCCACAAATTGGGATCGATGGCAGCATGGATCAGTTCATGTCTTTACTTTCTTCTGTGCCATGACACAAGATTGTCAAGAATTTTCTCACTCTGTCTTCCTCTATCTCTCTTTCCACAAATCTTTCTGGTTGTCACTTCATATGATATATACTCTTGCAGCATGCACCAGATGAGATGCAGCGAAATATGCCAGGCAGTAAATTATGCAACCTAAATATTTGAATTCACTAAGTGAATACATTGTTTTGAATAATTAAGTATTTTAATTTCCGTGATGTGATACTGTTTATGAATGAGTTTTCTTCAATCTAGTAAATTGTCAGTATTTTGCTTCTTCTTTTCCAGGATTAGGAAGCTGAATGAAAGATCAGTGGCTGTTTACTTGTAGTAAATTGACTTGCCAGAATGTTTTATCTTGTTGTACTACTTCCCCACAGGCTTTGAAAATGTTGAAGACACAAGAGTTCATGCCTTACATTGTCTTCATCGCTGCCCCCAGCGTGCAAGCTCTTAAAGTCATGTATGAGGAAGGCCGGCGCTTTGCCAGAGGTGGCCGGGTAAGTGACACACTTGAAGCCAGATTTGATTTGGTGCTGGGACAAATGATGACTGTTTGTCTTATCTAGTGGCACAGTTTGATAATATTGTTTCATGCAGTAACTGGCACGCCTATAAGATGCAAACACAATATAATATACTGGGAAATGGGAATATTCTTAATTAAACAAGTGAATCAGTACATCTGTCTCAGAACAGACATAACATCTGACGGCAGATGCCTTGAAGAGATTAGAACAAGAATTTCCATAGCAAAGGTAGCCTTGTGCAAGGTGGAAAACATACTGACTAACAAACAGACTTCAATTGCAATAAGAAAAAGAGTGTTTAGGTGCTACATAGAACCTGTATGGGTGTGATATATATATATATATATATATATATATATATATATATATATATATATATATATATATATATATATATATATATATATAAGGTATTAATCAGAACTCATAGAATATATGAAAGAAGTAGAGATTGTCTAGTGTGTCCTCTATACTTTTACTTCTGTTATTCTATGCATGCTAATCAGTACCTCTAAATGTTGTTCTTATATTTTATATTAATAATAATTTTATTTATATTTCTGTTACCAGGGAGGCCCCGTGGAGATAAAAAGTGTAAGTTTAGATTGTTTGAACACTATTCTGTATATTTTGCCTGGTCAGAGCTTTGATGTAAATGTGGTTTTTCTTTCTTTCTTACATTCTTTCTTTCTTTCTTTTTCTTTCTTTCTTTCTTTCTTTCTTTCTTTCTTTCTTTCTTTCTTTCTTTCTTTCTTTTTCCCAGTGCAGGAAACATCTGGTATGAAAATGGCAAACTTCACTGCCCTGATGAATAGTGTGTTCACAATGTAAAAGAAATGTTAATTCATGGGGAGTTCAATGCTGATGCCAACAAATCCAACAAAGCATGGGAAAATATAATTAAATCATTCTACTTCCAAAAAAAGGTCAAACAAGCTGCTGGAATAATAAAAACATTATAGCCACTTATAGATCAAATTTATATAACATGTCCAGACAACATTATAGGTGTACCATACCCAATTGTTAACAAGAATAAGGGGAACTGAATTAAAGCTTAAACAAGCAATGAACGAGTCACCAGAAAACAAGAAGTAGATTGTGAGCTTTACTAGAACACGATTACAAGAAACAAAATGGACATTGCGGCTAAAGCACAGAATAAACAAACACAAACTGACACACAACTACATGAAAAACACTATGAAAATATAAATATTAAAGTGACTTATCTGTATCCTTGTTTGGAACGACCGAAGCATTTGACGACTATCAATGGGTGGTATCAAACGCATCGGTCGCTCCAAACAAGGATACAGATAAGTAACCTTAATATTTTCATGTAGTGTTGTTCATGTAGTTGTGTGTCTGTGTGTGTTTGTTCTGGGCTGACGAAGGCTTTAGCCACAATGTCCATTTTGTTTCTTGTAATCGTGTTCTAGTAAAGCTCACAATCTACTTGTTGTGCTTTCGCGATTCATTCATACCCATTCATACACTTATCAATCACTACCAAATATGCTGCATGTGGTCTAAAAGAGGAACCAAAACTCCCAAACACAAACACACATGTACACAATTTAAAAGCTATACAGATTTATTAGGATATATTTTTACAAGACTTGCTCAGTTGCCTTTTGGACCCAATTTATCAACTACCTGCCCCCAATGATGTCCTGGAATACTGGCTGAAGATCTTCCTTAGTGTGTTTGATAAGCATGTACCAGTTTAGGAAGTGTTAGTAAAACATCGCACTAAATCACCATAAATGTTGAAATTATCGGAGATCGAGATAGAGCACATAAAAATAAGGGCCACATTGCATATCTTAGTCTGAGAAATAAAATACAATATGTTATTCATAGAGTACATACATGTTTTAAAATATTTGTAATATATAGAACATGTAGTAAAGATATATGGAAAGAAATTAACACTTTGACAAACAAAAACAATTCCTTACTTTCATTAACATAACATCATTATATGTGATGAATTCAGTAATTTCTTTCAAACAGACATAGACCTGTTAAAAGTTTTAAAACAAAAAATCTCAAAGCAGGAACCTACTAGGATTGGGGTATGTGACGTGTCAAGGCCATCACATGTTGCCAGATCGAATGCATAGAGGAATAGTTGGCCAGTCTCTTCCACAATTAGCTGGTGATGAACACTGATGCTGATCTCTCGTCTGACCACGTATATGGTGTTGGCCCCATGTTTGTATAGACAAACTGGCATTCAATGGGTGGTGTGGTCAGCATCACACTGGCCAGCTTTACCTCCCAGAACATTTCTTGGTACATATTTTGAGTCGACTTGGTATTCCAAGTCATAAAAATAAACACCAACTGGCGAGAACATGAACACATGATTACCGAGCTGGCAGCAAGCATGCTAGTCAACAATAGTAGTTGTAGTTATGCATTTAATTGCAGTGGTTGTAGTTAAGCATTTAGTTGCAGTAGTTGTAGTTATGCATTTATTTGCAGTAATTGTAGTTATGAATTTAGTTGCAGTAGTTGTAGCAGTTGATTTGGCCAAAAATATAAGAGTAATATAGCCCTTAAAAATTTTGTTGCACTAATTGTGAGGAGTCAGGATCAATCCCTACAGTTGGATTTTTAAATGTTGAATTGTCATTCTGAAAGCCATGGCAAACTACTGAACATAAATTTACCAAGAAGATCAACCTCGGGTTTAGCATAACTTCCTCCAATGGACGTACAGTTTTTAAAAGTTGTAGATATAGTTGTAGCACTGTGATTAGAGTTATAGTAGTTGTAATTAGAATTGTAGTAGTTTTAATTAGAGTTGTAGTAGTTTTACAAGTAGCATTTGTAGATATAGTTGTCAGTAGTTGTTGATATGGTTGTAGTAGTTGCAAATATAGTTGTAGCAGTTGTAATTAGAGTTGTAGTAGTTTTAATTATAGTTGTAGTGGTTGTAGTAGTTGTAGATATAAATGTGCCAGTATCTTGTGGTAATTGTAGTTGGAGCTGTAGCAGTTGTAAATATAGTTGTAGTAGTTGTAAATATAATTGTAGCAGTTGTAATTATAGCTGTAGCAGTTGTAAATATAGCTGTAGCAGTTGTAGATATTGTTGTAGTATTACTATTGTTGTTATAATTTAATTATTTTCACAAACAGGAGGATGACTTCATAAAAACCGTAAAGGAGAGTGCAAACATAGAGAAGCAGTTTGGTAGCTATTTCGATGAAATCATCGTCAACGACAACTTTGAAGAGACTTACGGCCTTCTCCGCAAGTCCCTAAATGATATGAGAACCAAGGAGCAATGGGTGCCTGTCAACTGGGTCCACTAAACCCACGTGAAGGATGTTGTTTTGTTTAGTCACTGATGTTTCTGCAGTGCAGCTTGAAAACCTGCATATGGTGTTATTTAGTTCCCAGCTCACAATACAAAATGAAAAAAGCGAATTATACTCTCATTAACTCAGTAGTTAATAATCAGTTCTTCCCTACGTATTAATTATAACATTAACACCTGGTTGTTTCTCGAACATTAATTTGAAACGTAACAGTTCCTTGATCATTAATTCAAACTTTAAAAGCAGTTTTTACTTCCTTATTAATTTAAAACCTCCATACAATTGTCCCCATCCTAGTAGTTTAAAGGTTATCAATTAACTGTCCCCAGCCTATTAGTTTAAAGTTTATCATTAAACTGTCCCCAGCTAATTATTTTAAAATTTACAAGTCAGTTGATCCTCACATTCTAAATTTAGACAATTTCTCTTTTAACTTTATTTCAAAAGTGAAAGTATTATTCTCTTAAAATAAGTTCGAAAATTAATAGTTGCCCTTTAATTGAACATTAAAAGTTGATTGTTCTCTGCACATTAGTTTACTTACTTTATAGTTTACTTTTTCATACACTTCAGTTAAAACCTTAACAGTTATTTGTTTCCTAGACATTACAAACTTTACAGTTAATACTTCCTATTCTTCAATAACTTTAACAGTGTACAGTTTTCTGCAGAGCTCGTTAGCTCACCATTTTACTGGTTATTTTAAATGAACACTGAGTATTACATCAATTTTCCTCCATTCATTAATTAACAGTTTAACAGTTAATAATGTATTATTTACTCAGGAAAACTAAACTTGTTAAGAAACGCCGGGGAAAAGTTGAAGTTGTCAGGCGATTGGCACAAATGTCTCTTCTCTTCTGCAGATGTGCTAAGTACAGCAGAAGAATTTATTGTTTACTAACCGGAAAGCTAACCAGTTAACAAATGCTGGGGAAAAGTTGTATTTGTCAGGTGAAAGGTGCAGAGATCACACTCATCTGTAAATCTGATGAATGAAGAAGTTTCTATTTACATGAATTTACTCATTTTCAGTATACATGATTTACAAAGTTTTTTTTACAATAGATTGGTTATTCTTAATTGCAGTGTAGCCCATTTTCACAGCATGCCTGGCTGTTGTTGTTTTGTTGTTGCACAAATCCTGTCATTTGAATTGTTGGCTCTTATACCTGAAGAGGAGTTTCCAGTCCCCAAGGCCTCTGGAGTGTTTATGCTTGTTTCTACGGTTTGCTTACACATTTTCCTCATGTTGGACTGGTAGTACATGGTTCCGTCGCCCTGCTACTGAATTGAATGCGTGGAGCGACACTGTGAGCTATGAATTTCATGTGGAGTGCTTTTACATCTGTCCGTGGTTGTTTGTAGCGTGAGCTGCATGTTCAGAAAAATAGCGTCTGGCCTGTCACTGAAATAACTGGGTTGCCTTATGAAGTAATGTGTGGCTGCTGGTTTTCTAGTGACTGACACTTCCATTGACGATAAACATATTTTCAGGGTGGATTTTTGTGTTGACATTCTGGCAGCGGCATTATGCATAGTATACCTGTGTGGGCTGTTGGTTTGTCGAGATTCCTATCTGTTCCACTTTTCACATGGGGCAATAAGGAGCATTTTGTGTAATAATCACTGGCACAGGAATGGAGCATAATGGGGCAACCCTTTGCCGTGAAGTAGGAACTGCGACTAACTGACTAACATACATAAAGAATTTTGTGAGTGGTGTTGACATGGGCTCATGCTCCTGTGGACAGTGTGATCAAACGGTAGAGAATGTTCTCTGAGATTTCCCTCAGTACAGCCAGCTGAGAAGGGAATATTGGCCCAGTGAGCTGGCACTGCGTTCTTCACTGTACAGAACACAAGAGGAGCTCCAGAAAACTTGGCTGTGTCATGAGAACTTGTCTGTCGGTGTAAACATGAAAAAATAAAGGGAGCAGAAGAAGAAGATTCTCATTAGGTAAGCAACATATTCTTTTTGATCATGCATGTGAAATCTTCAGGCATGAGGAGTGCAAGACCTGGGTGCTGAATGTATACCATCACATCTTAAAGCACACGAAGTGTGGTCTTGACAGGATTAATCACAGTGGAGACGTGAACCCGGGGAGGTGAGGAGAAATCTCATCAAAACACCATGTATCATCTAGTACAGTGGTTCTAAACCTTTTTTGGCCCGTGCCCCCCCCCCCCCTTCACCATATTTTCAGAACGTCATTCCCCCCCTTTCATATTTCCTACCTACAAATTTGGCCCGTGCCCCTCTTCACCATATTTTCAGAGCGTCATTCCCCCCTTTCGTATTTCCTACCTAAAAATCCCACCCCCTCTCCTACACAGTATACGTAATAATGGAAGCTAAATTTAATAGCACATACTAAAACAAGTCTAGACGTCCACATAAAATATGATTTGTGGGTCTACTTACTTTATAAATTGAACTTTAGAAGGGTAAGACATACAGAACCATACAGTATGAAGGGAAAAACAATATCAAATAATCGGTTCTTGTATTAACGCGATCTTGAAATAATCTTAATTCCCCCCTGGAAACCCTAAAATTCCCCCCTGGGGGGGGGGGAGAAATTCCCCACCGGTTGAGAACCACTGATCTAGTAGAACATTTGAAAGGCACAGTACCTCTTCATCTTGCATTGTTGGGAAAGCATGTTCGTGGGAAACACCATACACAGTCTTTTGAGACAACAGTTACCTGTAATAACCACAGAAGCTATTCTTGCTTTTTTAAAATAATAAGACTTTTTAATATAACATGGGATGAAATAAATGTCCCAGCTGATTGGCAACAAGCGGTAATAGTATCAATATGGAAAAGGAAAGGCAATATGAGAGAATGCAACCATACAGAGGTATATCACTCTTGATACAGATAGAGAAAATGTTTGCAAACCTATTGGAACAAAAACTAGTATAATTGAACAACAGTTAAGCAAAGTACAGTTTGGTATCAGGAAAGGTAAATGTTGCACTGATGCACTATTCACCCAATTCGCACTTATGCTAAATCAACACCTGTGAGATGAGATGCTTGAGAAGAGTTGCCAACTTTACAATCCAAGACCGAGTAAGAAATGATGTTATCAGACAGACAGTGGAATCAACACCTTGTGCCACATATGTTGAAAGACAGAAGATTACATGGTTCAGCCATGTTGTTAGAATGCAACACCATCAGTTACCAACACTGGCGCTACATCGAAGAAGATACGATACAAGAGCAAGAGGGTACCTGAGAAGAAAATGGATTGACGACACCAAAGACATTGTACAATCACACGAAATGACACTATCCAGTGCCACCCATTGGGCGCTGGAATGTCAACTATTCTCCACAAAGCTTGATGGAAAGAGTGGAAGACAATGAGGATATTGTTTGTTGTCTCTTATGACACACTGGATATGTTATATATATGGTGTTACTATTCTTTCCTTCCTTGGTTGGGTCTGCATGTATAAGTATATTTTTGTGTCACTGTCTTTAAATTAAAAAAAAAAAATGTGTGATCTGTTAAACTGATTTTTATGTCTCAGCTGAATAACAAGTTATTTTTGAGGCATTTTCTTGCTGCTTGCTTGTTTGTGTTCACTGGCTGTGAATTCCAGCGTAAAGTCCTGTATGTCGGATGAAGACATCATGTTGTCCAACGTCAGTGTGATGTCATACTGGACTGAGGTTTGTGTGAGTATCTGTTGTCCCATGTCTGGCTTATTGGTGTGCAGACTGGTGGTTCCTCACCATGCAGGCAGATACTCTCCGACTTCGGAAAAATCAGCGATCCTGCTACGTTAGCCAAGACCCCGAAGGGACCTGTTGCCCAGGACACACGACTAGGACGTGTTAGTAGGTCTTGGCCAGTATAGAACCAGGCCCTGGTGCCTTGGAAACACCTCTGTGTCCCGAGGCATTTTCTTTGTTCTTAATATTTCTGTGTTCATGTTACATGTACCTTTCTTGTTATAATTTCAGTCAGTTTGAATATAGGACTTAAGGAAATACTTTTGAATATAGAAGGAATTAAGGAAATACTTTTGAATATAATAGGAATTAAGGAAATACTTTTGAATATAGAAGGAATTAAGGAAATACTTTTGTGTTAGGCTTAAACCTGCACAAGACAACAGCATGTAAGCTGGAAAAACATAAAATACACACAGAAACTTGTGCTACATGGGGGGGGGGGGGGGGGCAAATCACATCCATAAACTTAATATACTGAGAGAGACTAATCACTTATAAATATGTTTCAAGAGCCATAAGTGGATAATTTTAACCAGAGGCAGGTACTTTATAGTAAATGTACTGCGAATTGTGGAACTGTAAAATAATTTAGGCATATGTTAGTTGTATGTTTAATTTAGGTATTTGTTAGTCTTCTGTAAATCTTCCTGTGTTTCATCTGAATGTTCTAATTCAGAAGAATATCTTATGTAAATCTTCCTTCGTTT
The DNA here is from genome assembly GCA_963921405.1 of Cepaea hortensis. NCBI lineage: Eukaryota > Metazoa > Mollusca > Gastropoda > Stylommatophora > Helicidae > Cepaea > Cepaea hortensis. The sequence goes on from OY992879.1 coordinate 48,622,450, forward strand.
CATCTAAATGTTCTAGTTCAGAAGAATATGTTATGTAAATCTTTCTTTGTTTGATTTAAATGTTCTAGTTCAGAATTATTTCTTATGTTTTAGGACATAATTGAAGCTTGCAAACTCTGTTATTTAAGTATTTGTAAACATTGCCACAGTACATTGTATACTGCAAAGTTTGATCAAGACTAAAATATTTTGATGTTTAATGGTGTTGTTAGTAAGAATTTGATAACATTCATATATTTTCTGTAAGGATTTGTCAAGATTCTGCTTATCTTCTGACTTCTGATATTGTCTGCAGAAGTGTATTATCATTTTGATAATTTCCTAATGTTTATTGCAGGCATTAGTTTTTAAAAAAATATAAAGTCTCTAACCCCCACTGCCTAACACACACCCCCCCCCCCCCCACACACACACACACATACGCACACACTGAGAGGGGGAGATATAATTTATGAGCGATTACCTGGACAATGACAGAAAAAGAGAAAAAATAAATCACAAAAACAGAAATGAGGTTCCTGAGAAGAATGCTCAATGTATCAAGATGAGAGAAAATCAGAAATGAAGAAATCAGGACTATAACAGCACTAGATTTTATCAGAAGGCAGCAAGTTAAATGATTTGGCCATGTAACTAGATTACCAACTAACAGTATACCACAACAAGTAATGGTGTACAGACCAAATGGAAGCAGAAGAGGAGGCTGGCCATGTAAACGGTAAGCAACTGTAGCATGGACATGTAATGAAACTTAACTCCTTGCAGTAATAAAACATGACGATGAACAGTAAAGTAGCAAACATTGCAGTCAGATAACATACATTATTCAAAACAGTGCTTTCCCTTAGTGAATTTGAATAATGAAGACACAACTGATAGATTGCACATTTTATTGCCTGGTATATTTCGTTGCATTTCATCAGACACCTACTACAAAAGTCACATAATCTAACATAATACAAAAGTTATGAATCCTTTAAGCTGAAATATACAACTCACATATTCACACAGTAATTTAAATTGTGTACCATCGTGAAATTATTGCAAAATGGAAATGCAAATTTTTCCAGCATTGACTGGTAAAAGAACATGATTTATTGCAATAATAGAGCATGAGTCACCGCAGTAAGTGAAAATGATTCTATTTTGTGCGGCAACAGAAATCATTACATGAAGTAAATGAACATGTGTTACTACAGCAAGTGAATATGATTCTTTGTAATTAATCAGCAAACATTATTACATGGATAAAACATGTAAATGAGTACGATTTTGTATTGTATAGCAACAGAAATCATTGCATGAGTATGTATTATTGGAGCAAGTGAACATGATTCTTTGTAGTCCATTAACATAAATCTTTACATGAAGTAAACATGTGTTATTTCAGTAAGTGAATTGTATGACAATAGAAATCATTACATGATGTAAGCGTGTTATTTCAATAAATACACATGATTCTGTATTGTATGACAACAGACATCATTACATGATGAGGTGAGCTGAGTTGAGTCAAGAACCAACATTATTGCACTCAGGGCATTCCCATAAGTGCTCAGTCCTCATCTTCAATAGCCAGCAAAGAGTTCCAATACTAATCTAATGGTGCCTGCTGCAATCTGATTATATGTCCATCTTGCTTTACCTCTGAGTGATGACTGTCTACCAGGTCCTCTGACCTCCTTCTTCCCCCCCCCCCCCCCCCTCCCTTGCTGCCCTATTTTATCCAGACCATGATAGTCTAACTGTTCTTCTGCATTATTCACACGCTCCCACAGGGCCTTCACCACAACTGCATTATCGGGCATCAAATCACCCCTCAATGATGCGACACCAGCTAATCTGTCTACCTGTTCATTGCAAGCCATTCTGCACAAAGCATGTCAGTCTTCACCATTGTCAGCATGTTTTGTGAATTATTTACAATCACAACATGCATATAGAGTTTGTTCTCCAACCAGTGGAAAGCTGCAGTAACCACCTCAACTTTCATTCTCAGACTTGAGGTTGTGGTATTGTATGCCAAGCTCTCCTTTACTAACTATTGGCCATTTGCTTTTGCTGCGAATCCCCAGGCACTTTACATGATGTAAACATGTTATTTCAGTAAATGAACATGATTCTGTATTGTATGATAACAGACATCATTACATGATATAAACATCTTGTTTCAGTAAATGAACATGATTCTGTATTGTGTGACAGCATAACTCATTACATGCAGTAAGCAAGTGTTACTGCAGTAAATGAACATGATTCTTTGTACATGGCAACAGAAATCATTACATGAAGTAAACACTGTTATTAGAGTGAGTGAACATGATTCTTTATAGTCCATCAACAGAAATCATTACATGAAATAACTGCAGTAAATAAACATGATTCTGTATTGTGTGACGGAAATCATTCCATGATGTGAAAATGTGTTATTTCAGTATGAGTGCATGAGTCATGTCACTGAATAAACATAAAATGGAACATGAATTGTTGTAGGAAGGTAATCTGAGTCATTGCAATAGGGCAAATTTTACATCATCAAACGGCAAATCATATGCCAGGTACTGTGTTCATTTGTCAGCCAGTACCTCAACCATTTGTTTGTCATTCTTAGCTCCGTAGTTGTTCATTTATTTATTTTAGTACATTTTTCTTTTGATTTTTGCTAGTGAGATCTTTTGAACCATGTTGTATGTTTGTTTACATATCTAAAAGTCATTCATTCTTTAACCACCGGATTAGAAAATAATGCTTTGACAGAATTTAAGCATCAGTATTTTTCAACGGTAGGTGTGTCTAGAATTTCAGATGTAATTTGTCAGTTTGCAAAACGTTTATTTCTTGTGATATTTGAAAAATGTGGATAAATTGCTGCCTATTTAAATTGTTGTATGAAATATAGCTTCATTTGTGGCGTCTGGGTTAACTTGTAATGTATGCTTAACTTTTAATGTATGCAGATAAACAACTGCCTTTTTATATATTCGTTTATGGGAATAAATTTCAAGACAAAGTTGATAACAGTAGTTTGAAGTTCCATTGCCTAAGTTTAACTTACAAAGAAACATTCCACTTCTTGCATCAGAATTGATTTGTAGAAACACTGAAGTGGAATAATCATTTCATTCTACTTGACTTGAAACTGTGGAGTATAAACTCCTGGAGTTACTCACAGTGGACTTTGATAGATCTGAGACAGTTTTTGTGTGTGTGAGTCACTTCAAGTGGTAGGGCTATCACTGGCACCTTGCCTGCCAGCCCTGGGGTCGTGTGTTCAATCCCCATCAAGACAGTTGTTAAGACACTGATCTGGAATCCCAGGTTGACCCAGCTGAAAGTTGGTACCAGGACATGTACAAGGAAGTCAAGGTGGCACACATGAGACTGACCGCTTCTGCTGGTTATACAATTATTCACCGCCCTCACACCGTTGTAGTTCATCCATTTGTTGTTAAAATAACATCCCAAAATGGCCTTAACTTGTTCTAGATATTAATGAGTTAATGATTGATGTGGCTTGCCTTTGTTGTTGATGTGGTTTGAATTTGGAAAGATGTTATAATTATATGTTCACTGGTTTTCTTATCTTCTGTGTATATAATAGAGTAGCATTGCATGAGCGAGTAATCATGTTGCAAATCCACTTTCGGTTGTGAATTATGTTATTTATGTCACTTTGACCTCTGCAGTGGCAGTTGTTTGCCAAAACGATGGCATGTGTTGTCATGTGAAGGTCATTCAAAGGTCGTTCCCAAGGAAACAGCACAGAATGTGTCAGAGGAAAGGCTGAGTGATAGTTTGGTGTCATGACATGGGTCAAAGGTTGTTTCCAAGGATTTGTATTGTTATTGTTGTTTATGAGTCATCTAGAGGCCTGATTTTTAATTCTGAAGTCGGATGCATTCATGTTGACGTCGCCTGCATCCCCAAAAGAGCATGCTTCCATTGGAGTGAAGTGGATGTGGAGACTTCTCCATCTCTGGTGGCACTGTGTTGCAGTGATACCCTTCCCCTCTCCATGTCTATGAAACAGCGGGGTGTTCAAAACCAGTACTGCAATTTCATATCTATAGAGAGGCATTTGAGGATGTCACCTGGTCATGATTCAGCATATATAGACTGATTGGAATTAGGTCAAGTTTGCCTGCTGGCCCAGGGTCATGGGATCAAGGCAGATATTTACAATTGTCTTGGGCTGCCCAGTCAAACATGGCCACCAGGAAATGTTAGGGGAAGTAAATGCGACTGGCAAGATATTTACCTCATTGCCCATGGATTGCCGATTGGTCTATGAAAATATGGGGCTGTTGACATGTGCCCATTAATAAATAAAGACACACATATTGCTTGATGTTCATAGAAGTAGGTGTAGGAATTAGAGACTAGAGGATGCACTAAACAACATAAACATTGAAAGCTGTAGTTACAGTCTGGGATTCAAGCCTGTCATCTCCAAATGACAACAATGCCTCGCTGCAGGAACAAGTGTACTTCGACGCATGACCAACTAGACACTCCTAAAAAAGATGTCTTCATTAGCCAGGTCTATCATCCACATGAATCCACAACTATGAAATATGGACAGAATTCTTATCCAACCATTGACATAGCATCATAGGTCTCATAATTTTATATTAAACCAGCCTAGGTAAAATAACAAGCACACAAACACATCGGACCGTAATGCTGTGTCCAGTATAGTAACGAACATTTAAAGGAGAGATATGATTGGCTGGTTCCAATGTTGTACACGTATTACACATAAATATCAATTGAGGAACCACTTGAGGCCATCAAGACAATTAATTAATAAATGCACGCAAATTGTTTGGCACTCATAGAAATAGGTGTAGGAATTAGAGACTAGAGGGCGCACTAGATAACATAAAATTGAAAGCTATAGTTACAGACCGGGATTCAAACCTGTCACCTCCAAATGACGACAGCGCCTCGCTGCAGGAACAAGTGTACTTCGACGCATGACCAGCTAGACACCCCTTAAAAAAGGCATTTCATTAGCCCATGTGCCCAGTTTGCCTCAGGGTATGTACAAGGTTCCTTTACTTACTTGCTACCAAAGACAGGAGGCTGTGGACATTCTCCTTCTATTTCCTCTTCATCATTCGTCCAAACTGTTTGGACGTAATTGCGCTGTGCCTGTTTACAGCAGAGCTGCAGTATTTGCGTCTTTTGGCTGACAAATTCAACTTCTTCAGGCATTTGTTCACTGGGTTAACCTTCCTGGGATGGACTTTCATGATGATAAGTGTCCTGTGTGGACCGTATGGGACACAGAAAATGCAGGTTGTGCAGAGACAGGAGGCTGTGGACTTTCATGATGACCAGTGTCCTGTGTGGACCGTATGGAACTGTGCATAGAGGGAATTAGGTATATGTAGTCAGTTAAAGGAAGACAGTGGTGCAGTGCCTAAACACTCGCCCGACAACCTGGTGGCTGTCGGTTCAATCCTCATCAGGATGTATTCAGATTTTTATAACTGACATGACCTGCCAAGTTGACCTGGCCTAAAATGGGTACCTAGAAATATCTTGGGGAGTAAAAGTAGCTGTCGTGATACTGACCACATCACCAGCCGAGTGCTGATTGGTCTGTGAAAGTATGAGTCCAGCACTGTACTCTCCGTGCATATTAAGGCGTGTAATATGGTTGTGTACTTTACTTGGTTACCGTGTCAGCATGGCAGTTGAAGAAAACTGACAGAGTAAAAGAAGAGAACGTGACGTCTATTGTAACATATAACATACAGGGAATTATTTCAGTATGTGCATTTATCCATTCCATATAGATTTTTAATATATTGTTTTAATCCAATAAACTTCTTCATTTCTAAACTTTTTCTAATTTTTATTTTATTTTAAGCAATTCTTTATTTACATGTTAATATTAACTGTTACATGCAATTATCTATTCTTGTTTTGCTATGAAGTGACTGTTACATTCTATTCTATCTTCATATTTTTCCTTTCACTGATTGTTACAAGCAATTCCTCATACATATTTTTACTATTCATTGACTGATTCATGCAATTCTGAATTCACATTTTTTTCTATTCACTGACAATTACATGCAATTCTCTATTCACATTTTTCTATGAACTGACTGTTATGTGCAAGGGAAAACCGGCACATTTTTTCAAGAATAGGTTTATAGGCTGTGACAAAGCTAGGCGTTTGGTTGAATAACATGAAAAACAAGTTAAACCATACTGGTACACTGACCAGATGGTTAAACTGATCATATTGGTACACTGACCAGATGGTTAAACTGATTACATTGGTACACTAACCAGATGGTTAAACTGATCATGTTGGTACACTAACCAGATGGTTAAACTGATCATGTTGGTACACTGACCAGATGGTTAAACTGATCATGTTGGTACACTGACCAGATGGTTAAACTGATAATATTGGTACACTAACCAGATGGTTAAACTGATCATGTTGGTACACTAACCAGATGGTTAAACTGATCATGTTGGTACACTGACCAGATGGTTAAACTGATCATGTTGGTACACTGACCAGATGGTTAAACTGATCATGTTGGTACACTGGCCAGATGGTTAAACTGATTATATTGGTACACTAACCAGATGGTTAAACTGATTATATTGGTACACTGACCAGATGGTTAAACTGATTATATTGGTACACTGACCAGATGGTTAAACTGATTATATTGGTACACTGACCAGATGGTTAAACTGATTATGTTGGTACACTGACCAGATGGTTAAACTGATTATATTGGTACACTGACCAGATGGTTAAACTGATCATGTTGGTACACTGACCAGATGGTTAAACTGATTATATTGGTACACTGACCAGATGGTTAAACTGATCATGTTGGTACACTGACCAGATGGTTAAACTGATTATATTGGTACACTGACCAGATGGTTAAACTGATCATGTTGGTACACTAACCAGATGGTTAAACTGATCATGTTGGTACACTGACCAGATGGTTAAACTGATTATATTGGTACACTGACCAGATGGTTAAACTGATTATATCGGTACACTAACCAGATGGTTAAACTGATTATATTGGTACACTAACCAGATGGTTAAACTGATCATGTTGCTACACTAACCAGATGGTTAAACTGATCATGTTGGTACACTGACCAGATGGTTAAACTGATTATGTTGGTACACTAACCAGATGGTTAAACTGATTATATTGGTACACTAACCAGATGGTTAAACTGATCATGTTGGTGCACTAACGAGATGGTTAAACTGATCATGTTGGTGCACTAACCAGATGGTTAAACTGATCATGTTGGTACACTGACCAGATGGTTAAACTGATCATGTTGGTACACTGACCAGATGGTTAAACTGATCATGTTGGTACACTGACCAGATGGTTAAACTGATTATATTGGTACACTAACCAAATGGTTAAACTGATTATATTAGTACACTAACCAGATGGTTAAACTGATCATGTTGGTACACTAACCAGATGGTTAAACTGATCATGTTGGTACACTGACCAGATGGTTAAACTGATTATGTTGGTGCACTAACCAGATGGTTAAACTGATTATATTGGTACACTGACCAGATGGTTAAACTGATTATATTGGTACACTAACCAGATGGTTAAACTGATCATGTTGGTACACTAACCAGATGGTTAAACTGATCATGTTGGTACACTGACCAGATGGTTAAACTGATTATATTGGTACACTGACCAGATGGTTAAACTGATCATGTTGGTACACTAACCAGATGGTTAAACTGATCATGTTGGTACACTGACCAGATGGTTAAACTGATCATGTTGGTACACTAACCAGATGGTTAAACTGATCATGTTGGTACACTGACCAGATGGTTAAACTGATTATATTGGTACACTGACCAGATGGTTAAACTGATTATATCGGTACACTAACCAGATGGTTAAACTGATTATATTGGTACACTAACCAGATGGTTAAACTGATCATGTTGGTACACTGACCAGATGGTTAAACTGATTATGTTGGTACACTAACCAGATGGTTAAACTGATTATATTGGTACACTAACCAGATGGTTAAACTGATCATGTTGGTGCACTAACGAGATGGTTAAACTGATCATGTTGGTGCACTAACCAGATGGTTAAACTGATCATGTTGGTACACTGACCAGATGGTTAAACTGATCATGTTGGTACACTGACCAGATGGTTAAACTGATCATGTTGGTACACTGACCAGATGGTTAAACTGATTATATTGGTACACTAACCAAATGGTTAAACTGATTATATTAGTACACTAACCAGATGGTTAAACTGATCATGTTGGTACACTAACCAGATGGTTAAACTGATCATGTTGGTACACTGACCAGATGGTTAAACTGATTATGTTGGTGCACTAACCAGATGGTTAAACTGATTATATTGGTACACTGACCAGATGGTTAAACTGATTATATTGGTACACTAACCAGATGGTTAAACTGATCATGTTGGTACACTAACCAGATGGTTAAACTGATAATGTCGGTACACTGACCAGATGGTTAAACTGATTATGTTGGTGCACTAACCAGATGGTTAAACTGATTATATTGGTACACTAACCAGATGGTTAAACTGATCATGTTGGTGCACTAACGAGATGGTTAAACTGATCATGTTGGTACACTGACCAGATGGTTAAACTGATCATGTTGGTACACTGACCAGATGGTTAAACTGATCATGTTGGTACACTGAAAAGAAAAGTCGCTTAAAAGTTGACAGGGTCCACTTCATTGCACTGGGTTTGATCCCACTTAGCCCAGTCTCTTTCCGCAGTGAACTGCCGAAAGCGTCGCACAAAGCACAAACTCTGTAGCTCCAGCGATGACCCTATGAGTCTCTGAGAAAATGCACTAGAGAACCAAAGGATGCGGCCTGGAATTGAACCCACAACCTTCGGAGCCCGAGTCAGACAGCTTGACCAATTCGCCACGGAGACTCCCATTTTCATTTTAAGCAATTCGTTATTTGCAGTTAATATTAACTGTTACATGCAATTGTCTATTCTTGTTTTGCTATTAAGTGACTGTTTCATTCTATTCTATCTTCATACACTGACCAGATAGTTAAACTGATCATATTGGTAAATTGATGACCTTGTAAACTGACCAACTTGAAACTGACCAATTTGAAATCTGACCAACTTGAAAACTGACCATATTGATAAACTGACCATATTGATAAACTGACCAACTTGTAAACTGACCGTATTGGTAAACTGATCATAGTGATAAAACATTATTTGTATGAACTGACCGTATGGATAACGTGACCGTGTCACTCCTTGTGTGCCTTTAGGTGAAGGAAAATTAGGGACCTAACAACACATCCTCCACAAATCCTCAATGTACCCGTGACATGAAAATGAGAGAACTGACCACTGACCACACTGACATCTGTGAATATATACAAATAACGCACCAGGTTTTATCCCATATGGCTCAGTCTCTTTCCATAGAGTGGCATGGGGCATGGAGGGTCATGCCATAAGTATTTTCCCAGAACATGAGCATCGCAGCTTTAGAGCCCCCCCCCCCCCAGCTTTAGAGACACACACCCCCCCCCCCCCCCAACTTTTAAGAAATGTGTACACATGAACTGAATTAAGGAATTCAGAAACAAGCTCATGACTTGTGGTGCACAAGGTAGGTGGTTTAACCACTTGGCCATGGGGACTCAGATCTACGTGTAGTCTCATGTGTGAATCATTTCATTCAGAGCTCATGATGTGACTTTGACTGGTTTATGGTCACAGTCTTAATAACAATGTATATCACATGTTATACTTACTTTATTCATTCCTAACATATTTTAATGCCTTTGCAACATATATTTTGAGAAATTGTGAAATAAATGTTCTGTATATTTTGAAAGAGAGAATATATTTTATATGTATCTTTACTATGCTGCCAGCAAGAGAGATGTAGCAAAAAATGAACCATGTAATTTTCTGTTTTGTTTAAAAGCCTGTTACATTGTGTGGAGGTTTTGTTTAAAAGCCTGTTACATTGTGTTGAGGTTTTGTTTAAAAGCCTGTTACATTGTGTTGAGGTTTTGTTTAAATGCCTGTTACATTGTGTCGAGGTTTTGTTTCATTTTGATTTCAGTCAAGTCTGAGAATATGCAAATTTATTAAAATTTCCATCCAATTGTTCTATTTGCATCCGTGTCATGTTTATTTCTGTGTTCTTCTGGAACACTTTGCGTTCATTGTATTATTTTAATTTGTATCTGTATGTGCAATATTGGTGGTCATACAATACCAGGGATTCGATATGCTGATGATACTGTATTGCTGTCCACAATATAGAATGGTATGGAAAACCTAATAACCTCAACCCAAATGAATAATGAAAATCACAACTTATATCTTAACATAGCAAAGATAAAGATAGTGCATACAGATAAAACTACGATGGAGAAAGAAATATATGTTAATGAAGAAAAATTGGAGGTGGTGGAAACTTTTGAATAACTTGGGTCATTGATTACCAACAATGGTGACACAATGAAAGAAATTAAAAGACGAATGTCTGTTGCTCTTCAACGACTAAAACAACTGAATAAATTCTGGAGGGACAGACAGAACTACAAAAATTTGATTTTTAAGAGCATGCATCCGTCCCATTGCAAACTACGCATGTGAGATCTGGACACTTAACAAAACAAGCTGAACAGCGTATAAATGCCTTTGAATATAAATCTTATAGACGGGTTCTAAGAATATCTTGGATAAAGACACCCAAGGGTGTCCCGTAGACTAAAGGAGGCGTCTTACATCACCTTTGATAGGTGATACTCCTACTCCGCTAACCGGAATAATAGGAATTTAAAAACAATGCAATAAGCACCACCATCCAGAGCTATATCTGCAATGGCAGTGTCTTTAACATGCCTCGACAATCCTCTTGTTGTGCCTTCATTGATACAGACTTCACGAGGTCCACTCCTTGCCTTGATGTTGTCCGCCCACGTATAATGTCGCGTGCCCCTAGCAAGCATGCCGTGCTAGAAGTAATATTACTGCGACAGAAGATATACAGCCTTAGACTTGACATTTGCGATGCTGTTTGCATTGGAAACCTTTACTGTTTTCCATTACATTATACCATTACCGCTACCCCGTTCAACCTCAGAAGAGAAGTTATATTAGGGTCCATTAACTTGCTCAGATTAATAATCCTGTGACTGGGTCAGCCACAAATAGGATATTAGTTTGAGGGTGAATGTTGTACAAAGAGGGTAATGGCTGAATTAGAAGTAAGTGATGTATGCATATGTTGAAACTTATATGTGCTGCAGTCTTTTTCTTCATTTGACTCGGCGTCATTTGAGTAGTTTAGGCCTTTGGCCATCTGATGCGAAGTCGTCCAATCTTTGTTTTATCTCTTCTGTTCCCTATTGCTCATCGCTGTCCCTGATTCTCCTCAACATTTGTTTGGTCCTTCCTATATTTATATTTTTCTTATGGGTTCGAGAAGGAGGACATTCTACGTCATCTTGGTACACCTTCAGACATCACTGTGAATAAATGGAAATACAGTACTTTCCCCGTGAAGTTTGCGAATTGCCACAAGGTTTCCAGTTTATTTCTCGTGAAAAAGTGCCCACTCATAGCAAGGTGCAGAACTCGACAGATAGTTGTTGATGTTCCAGGTTCGCGACAGATAGTTGTTGATGTTCCAGGTTCGCGACAGATAGTTGTTGATGTTCCAGGTTCGCGACAGATAGTTGTTGATGTTCCAGGTTCGCGACAGTAGACACATGATCTCTTTGCGGAGACAATGGCTCCGGTCTTCGATCAGTTTGGTCGAACGAAAGCAATGGCAGTCTGCCTTCTTTACAGATGTCTAGAAAACCACAACAATCAAACACATTGACTGGACAAGAAACGAATCTATTCAACAAGACATTAATGCTGAAGAAGACAGGAAGTTAGTACAAACAACAGTTATGAACATGACATATTTGGGATTATAAAAAGACAAGGATTGAACAGGCAAGAGGATCGGTTTCATTTCACTGGGGTTTTCCCCATATGGCTCGGTCTCTTTCCGCCGGGGTTTTCCCCATATGGCTCGGTCTCTTTCCGCAGGGCGGCCTGCCAAAATATGTCTCACTGAACACGGTCTCCGTAGCTCCAGCGACGACCCCTAGGAATCTCCGAGAAAATTGCACTCGGGAATCGAACGACGTGGCCCGGAATCGAACCTACAACCTTTGGTGCTTGTGACATGCTACACAACCACTTCGTCACGGAGACTCCATTAGAAAAAGACAAGAAAGTCTAGAATGGGTAATTATAGACGGGAGTGTCCAAGGGAGGCGGAGAAGAGGAAGACCTTCAGGGGGAAGACCGCTGTAAATAGATTCAGTATGTAATAGATAATTTACACATGGTACCAACAGAGGTAGGTCATTGGTCTTATATTAGTATATCCTTCGCTGGCAAAGGTGTAGGAGACTGGTATGCTTCGTACAGAATGACATGAATCGATTCGGAGGTCGCGGGTTGTGAGCATTCGCTGGATCTTCTCTCCAGGACGCTCTGGTGTGGCTGGAAATGAACAGGCAGACAGATTGGCTGGTGCTGCATCATTAAGGGGTGATTTGATGCATGATAAGGCAGATGTGGTGAAGGCTCTCTGGGAGAATGTGATTAATGCAGAAGAACAGATAGACTTCATGGTCTAGAGAGAATGCAGCAGAAAGGGGTGGTCAGAGGATGTGGTCGACAGTCGACACTCAGAGGTAAAGCAAGACATACATATAATCAGATTGCAACGGCCATCATTAGTATTAGAACTCTACGCTGGCTGTTGAAAATGAGGACTGAGTGCTTATGGGAATGCCTCGAGTGCAGTGGTATCGGTTATCAACCCAACTCAACTCTTCTGTTGTCCTTCACTACCCTATGCTGTTAAGCGTCGCAGGCTTGTTTGATGATTGGTTTACGAACTAAGGCTGACTCGATCGCTGGGTATGCTGAGATGTGGGGTTTTAATGTGTTGATGACTCTGTCGATCCATGTTTTTCGTGGTATTAGTATATTGAAAGACTATTGTTGGAGACGAGTTCTATTCACGACAACCCGCTGGATGACTAGAAAGGATAGATGAACAATGGAGGACTTTAAACGTTGATGCTTCTATCATGACATCTTATCAGTCCCTACTGGTGTTCAACATAATGTATCCTTTTGTAAACTCACACAGACGTAAGAAACAATAGATTGCGTGATTTATTGTCTGGCAGTAAATACACCGAGACCATAGCAGTTAGGCATCGAAAATCGGGATGTGCCGATAGAAAGGGTTCACATGCACTCTGCTATTGCGGTAAGAATAAAAAATGTTCTAGATTCGAGCAATATCAGAGACGATGTGTGTTAGATTTTTGTCTCCGTGGCCAAAGGCTTGTGAACGCGGTTCGTGAGCCGGCTTACTAGGCGTTCGAAACGCAGCCGAGACCAATTTGTGCAGCAGACCGTGTCGCGTTGTGTTATAGCGTGTTGCTGTGGGAGCCGGTCGTTCAGAAATCAATGGCAAACTACTGAACGTATAAACTTGCCTAGTACATCAACAGCAGCTGACGATTGCTGGTATTGACTGCAACGTTCTGTAAGGGATAAGCAACATAAAAAAAAATTAATTCTGATTAATCTATTCACTTCATGATACGTGTAACTCTGCAGTATGCGCCTGTCGAGATGACGCGAAATATGCCAGGCAAATAAGTCGTGAACAATATTGTTACTGGCTGATCTGATTTGATCTGACAGACAAACAGTCGTAAATTCAGACAGACATATATGCAGACAGTATAAACATACAGACCGACCGACCGACCGACAGACAGACAGATTAATTACCGGATGAAACAAATTAAGTACAGTACAAAACTTTTTCACCGCCTTTAGCCGTAATGCAAGCCATATATTTTGTGTGAAAACCAATATCAGGCAGATCGCCTTGACCTCCAGGTATGTTCTGGTACCAATTTGAGGATGGATTAACAATTATATAATACAATATAGAGGTTATTCCGTATACCACACGACTTTCTTCTGTTTCTCTCTCTCTCTCTCTCTCTCTCTCTCTCTCTCTCTCTCTCTCTCTCTCTCTCTCTCTCTCTCTCTCTGTCACGGTGTCTCTCCTTGTCTCTTTCTTCGTCTGCCATGTCGTCTGTTAGTCTGTCTCATATAATAATAAACAATAATAAAACATACTTATTGATGCGAATTTAAACTCATGACCAGCAAGCCGACAGACTGGAGTGCTAATCAACCTCTCTGCCATGGCTTCTGCGAAATAAATAAATAAATAAATAATAATATAATAATATTAATAATAATAATAATAATAATAATAATAATAATAATAATAATAATAATAATAATAATAAAGTCTTGAAGCAGGAACTTGCTGTGTGTCTGTACTGTGCTAAGACCATGATGTTTTGTAGGTCTGATTGCGTGGAGAAGCAGGACAGTCTTTCCCTCACTTAGCGGACGACGAACGTAGGCGTCAGATCTTCGTCCGACAACAATCATGGTATCTTTAGGCAGCCATGTAGCGACTTCACTAGCCCGCTCAATTCCTGTATGAAATGTTTGACTGTACTAAAGGAGCTTCACATGAAAACGTTAACAGTGTGATAGATATTACAATAAGCCTACCATTGTCGTGTAACCTGTCAATATTGTTAATTAAGGATGTTAACAGTGTTGAGCACGTGACATCACGGCACAAACGAACAGTTAAAAGGACAGTTTAAAGATGGCCGCCCGTTTTTTGACATTACCAAAGGGAAGCAGCGTTCTGTTACCCTATTTTTGGTCAATGAAGGGATGACACCTATAGAAATGCATCGACGAATGAAGGTCTAGTATGGTGCTGCATGCCTGTCAGTCCAGATAGTGTATGATTGGAGTAGGACATTTCAAAACGACGTGACTTCTGCCACAGACTATTCATGACCGGGTCAAGGACACAGAGTAGTAACCCCAGAGTCGATGTTTCTACCGACATCCAGGCTGATGGAGGACTAGCATTGAACGCGGTGGTGACTACATCGACAAATGATACATTTGTTCTTTAGTTTTACAGAATATATTCTCTCTCTCTCTCTCTCTCTCTCTCTCTCTCTCTCTCTCTCTCTCTCTCTCTCTCTCTCTCTCTCTCGCTCTCTCTCTCTCTCTCTCTCTCTCGCTCACGCGCACGCACACACACACACACACACACACACACACATACAATTAAGGTTTTCAGTTGAAGACCCCTCGTATTAAATGAAGGCAATGAATGAATCACAACAACACGAGAACTAGATTGTGAGCTTTACTAGAACACGATTACAAGAAACAAAATGGACTTTGCGGATAAAGCAACAGAACAAACAACGCAAACAGACAACCAACTAACTACACGAGAAACACTACATGAAGATACAAAGGTTACTTATCTGAATCCTGGTTTGGTCGAATACGTCTTCACCACTTACCTTTTTGATGTGAATTAAAGAACCGGATGTTTGGTTTAAACTGGTCGATGGGCGACAGGGATTGGCTTAGCCGCACCGTGGGAGGGATGGGGGACGCCCATGTGAGCGAACGGTGAAAAGCGGATTAGCAGTGACCTATAGCCGGCTCTGTGGCGAAGGTGGGATACGCACTCCCGCATACCGCGTAGGAACACAGCGGCAGGCGCTTGGAATGCAGTCCGCCCTGCGTTGGTTAGTATAGAATGGTATGAGTGCCGGTCGCTCAGAAAGCAATGATAAGTAACAGAACGCAAACTTCCCAAGAAATCACAAACGGCAAAAGTTATTTTGGGGTAGATTGCTACGTCCTATAAAGGATATGCTATAGTATGTCCAGAAATGAATGCCATCATTCACGATCAATTATTTTGAAAACTGTCTGTTGCATCATTATGAAATTTTTCCTGCCATCTTATATTTACCCCCACCCAAGGAATATGTCTTTGATAGTTCCAAAAGCAACTTAAATCATGAAAAGCGGCGACATTTCTTTGATGTTTTGATGAAAAACTAGTGATTTTTCGCTAACAAACTTGTTTTACAGTAATGCCAATGCCCCCGCCAGTTCAGATGACAAACACAAGGCGTATCCAGATTCGTATGGGAGTGGGAGCACTGTCTGCTCTGCTGAGACGGAACATGATTACATGTTTTGCACGACGAATAATCGGAATATAGCTGTGAATGTCTCTGTAGTGGGCTTCCTTCTTAACGGTCAAGATGTTGGTCCTCTTTTCATTGAAGTTTATAGAATGATTCGTATGTTCGTGTGTTATCCCTTCACTTGACAACGTGTTTCTTCTCACGTTTCTTGTTATGCCACAATATGTCAGTTCCCACCGCAATATTACTCTTCGGTTGGTATTCGATGCGTCTAGAGCTTTTTGTTTTTTCAATGTCAGTTGTTTGTCACCGTTGAGGGGTCACGGAACTGAAAATTCATCCCTGTGGAATACAAACTGTTGCCATTAACAAGTTGTATTGTTTATGCCATGCTGTAATGTTTAGGGCCTGCAATTCTTCTGAATATTTGTAGCAAAATATCCCAGTTGGTGAGCACGTGGATTAAGGTCTGCGATCTGCTCAGACCTTAATCTGTGTCGGACGATTCCAGTAGGTTGATGACTGCTCTCGGTTGCATAAAATGCAATCCATCCTTTCTCCAATAATCCTCTTCCTCTTTCAACATATGGTCCTCACATTTTTCCAGTAACTTTTATCAATATTTAATAGCGCGGACTGGATTTGTATCTTGACATCAGACAGTTTGAATATAGTATTGTCAGCTGCCACCTGTCCTTTAATTTTAGCCCACACAAGTTCTTTAGGGTTAAAATGAGAATGGTACGGTGGAAGTCTCAAGCACCCATGACGATGCTCTTCTATCAACTTGTCGATTTGATATTTCTAGCTTTTTGGCGTCTGTTTTACAAGGGACAAAGATTCTAGCTAGAAATACGTTTCTGGAAATGGTATGTTTTCCATTCTGAGCCATATATTTATTGCCCCCTTTGTGCTCGATGCTGTAGGTATTTTGTCTTCTTTGGCAACAACATTGATATCATGCATTGTCCATAATTGGACACGACGGTCTATCTAGGGATGGAAGCACAGTATCTCGAGCCAATCTCTAAATACATTACCATTCATCTTATTATGTTAATCACTATTGTCTGTATGCTTTGATACGAACACGAGCCCAGCATTCTGTTCTAAGCCATTATGCGTATTACCAGCATGGGCCATGACCAAAAGCTGTCCTATACTAGTGGGCACATATCGCTTTATCTGTCCATCCACTGATTGCCATTCCTTATCACTTGTGTGGTGCGCATTGGTCCACATTTTATCCAAACACACTATGCCATAATTTTCTTTTCGCATTTCCCTTATTTCACGTAGGTATCTGCTTCTCATGGCTCCTAAATGCGGTTGCTCGCAAAGAATATTTCTACCGCCATTGTACTTTCTTAAAGTGAAGATAATGTCCTTATAATTTTCCACAAAGTTGTTTTGAAAACAAAATTGTTTTGCTCTATGTTATTGTTCTTTCTCAACCAAACCCTAAGTTTTCTTACAGTCACTGTTTCTTTGTCATCCAGCATTTTTATAATGCTTGATAATTTGGATATAAAATCCGAAATTTTTATAATTTTAGGAGTCTACATGGCGAAGTGGTTAAGACTTTTGACTCGGGCTCCAAAGGTTGTGGGTTCAATTCCGGGCCGCATCCTTCGGTTCACGAGTTACATTTTTCGGAGACTTTTGTGGGTCGTCGCTAGAGCTGCGGAGTTCGTGCTTTGTGCGATGCTTTCCGCGCTGCAGAAAGAGACCGAGCCATATGGGATAGAACCCGGTGCAATGAAGTCGACCCTGTCGACTTTTAAGCGACTTTTAAAAGCATTTTTATAATAGCTCCCCTTATGACATCTTTGTCAAAGCTGTCTACAATAACTTTTCTACCCACCGTTTGGTTATTGCGTGGTGATTTAATTCCAGATTCTTGCACCCATCGACGAAATGACCGTTTACTCAAACCCAATGCATGCACTGTTCTTTTTTCGGAATTTGTAATAGTATAAAATAGTTACCTGCGACCAGCTTCTTGACAAAAATATGTGTACAACTTCATAGCGATGCTTTGAAGTGTATACACAATTTCGCATTCAATCCCACTGAAAAATATTCACACATTTCAATGTTAGCGGTAAGTGGTAAGATTTTAAAAAAGACAAAAAAAAAAAAAAAAAGCATATTAATCAGATTTCATGAAATAACCCACATTTTGAGACACATCTGAACAGTCCCAGTTTAAACAACGCGGGGTTCTTGGCATAAGGCCAATCCCGTGAAACACGTAAAATATTCAACATTGAACGCTGATTGTCTGGCTGCGGTGTAATACGTTTAAAATTATGAACTTCATCTCTGACCCGTAATTATATACCGCATATAAACAAACTTTGAAATCTGCTGTAAAATCTCCAGAACAAAATTTTTTTTTGTTGGGTGGACATAATGATAAGGTTATATGCTAAATGTCGTCATTTTCCTTCTATTGGTTACTGAGATATGAAATTTTATATTGGGGCAGACAAAAATAAACACTCTATACTCTATACCATGTCTTTCAAGTGGGCTATACAACTTCGGGGATGGAAAAGGGGGAAGAGAAGGTCAATTTCATTGCACCGAATGATACCTCTCATCTGGCGCGGCCTCTCTCCACAGAACGGCTAGCAGCTTGGCGACAGCATCGCACAAAACATTAACTCCTTAACTCCCGACATGAACTCCCGGAGTCTTTGGAAAGTTGACTGTATGTAATGTTCAATTGTAAGGGAATTAATCATGACTTTTAAGTCGCTGTTAAAATATTTAATGGGTTGCTGCCCTTACATTACTAATCTAGTTTTCTACTTTGTGGCTTGCCTGGTGTTCATGAAACATTGGTTAATTCAGCTGTCGCCTTACGCCTGTTGCATAGTTCTTAATATTTTTTTTTGTCTGTCGATGCAAGGAGTAGATAATATCTCACAGCGAGCGAACTCGCAGCTTCTACGACAGTACATCATAGCGCGCATTACAATTGTCTGTCGGTAAATACATCAATACCATTAGATATTCAGATGATACAGTATTGATTGCAGCCAATGGGCAGGATGTACAACATTTAATAGACGCGGTTATTGCACACAGTGAATAACTAGGGTGATAATTAAATTGTAAGAAGACGCAGATTATGTGAATCGGTACAACTATTTCGGAACAATCATAACATCTGATATAAGATGCCTTGAAGCGATTAAAACAAGTATCGCCATGGCGAAGGTAGCCTTTTGCAAGATAAGAAACACACAATAAACAGACGCCAATTTCAACGAGAAAAAGAGTGTTTAAATTTGATAAAGAATGTACTTTTGTATGGATGTGAAGTGTGGACAACGAACATACATGAAAAAAAAAAAAACATCTGTTGGCTGTGGAAATATAGTTTCTGAGGAAAATGCAAAGAAAACCACGGACAGACAGAAGAACCAATGACCAAGTCCTAGAATGAATAAAAGAACACCATAAGATAATTAGAGAAATTAGACGTAGACAGTCAAACATTTTTTGGACACGTAATGAAAATAAATAAATTGGAGAACTTGGTGACAGCTGGCAATATCGAGGGGAATAGAACAAGGGAAATTCAGAGAAGTAAATACCTGGATGGCTTTGCCACGTGGTATGGTCGAGACAAGAACACTGAGCTGATCCACGACTTTGGTGATCGAGTGAGATGGCGAAACACTACCGCCCACGCTTATCGGTATGGTACAAGATGATGATGAGTTAATACATCAAGGCCATGGAAGTCTACATCTGGCCGAGAGAGAGAGAGAGAGAGAGAGAGAGAGGGAGAGAGAGAGAAAGGAGAGAGAGAGAGAGAGAGAGAGAGAGAGAGAGAGAGAGAGAGAGAGAGAGAAAGAGAGAGAGAGAAATGGAGGAACCACCTATATTCTAAATCAGGCTCTTCACCATGCGTATAGAGATTGTTCCGTACATCACATGCTCGTCTTTTCTCTGTCTGTCTGTCTGTCTGTCTGTCTTTCTGTCTGTCTGTCTGTCTGTCTGTCTGTCTGTCTGTCTGTCTGTCTGTCTGTCTGTCTGTCTGTCTGTTTCTTTCTCTCTCTCTTTCTCTCCCCCCTCTCTCTCCCTCTCACTCTCTCTCTCTCTCCCCTCTCTCTCTCTCTCTCCCTCGCTCTCTCTCGTTATCTCTTTCTGTCTGCTACGTTGTTTCTCCGTGTCTCTTTCTTTGTTTGCTTTCTTGCCTGTTTGTCTATCTATCTCGTTCTTCCTATGTCCCTCTCTGTCACGTTCGCTCTCTCTCTCTCTCTCTCTCTCTCTCGCTCTCTCTCTCTCCGTGTCTCTTTCTCTGTCTGTCATGTTCTCTCTCTCTCTCTCTCTCGCTCTCTCTCACCCTCTTTCTATTTGTGTGCGGTTATGTGCTCGCGAGCGTGCGCGTGTGTATATTATCTCTTTCTGATTTTCTGTCTCTGCTTCGCATTTTATCTCTATCACGCTCTGTCTCTCCCTCTTTCCATACCTCTTTGTCTACCACCCCCTCTCTCAAAAGTCAGGACATTGTGCTGCCTGTTGACAGTGAACTACCTAAAATCCGTGGATATAACATGACCAACCTTGACCTAACCACGGTCAAAGCACGCGCCGTGCTGAAACATGACCTGGGTACATCCTAACACCCTACCCACCAAATGAAAAGTCGGAGTGGATTCGCCTAATGGCGAGGGACACTGGTAATAGGGAAAGCCAATCCACAAGCTAAGATAAATCCCGTGCACGAAAAGTACGAGGGCTAGTCAATAAGTAAGTCACACACTTCTGTGGGATGGCAGGTAAATGTAGTTGGTGTTTTCTACAGGTGTCATTAGGTGACAGCAACATCGAACTTTATATTCCCGTTCGTCAGGTGGCGTTAGGTGTCTCATGCGCAGCGCATAAACAATTTGACGACTGTACTTACGGAGTGTACAACCAAAGAGCAACGTGCTGTTGTGCGTTTTTTATGGGCAAAAGGACTGCCTGCAAAGGACATTCATAAGGAAATGCTTCCTGTTTATGCTGACAAATGTTTTGTTCAGGACTGCTGACTAGAGGAGTATTGCTTCTTCATGACAATGCCATACCACATTCGGCTAGATTAATTAAGGAGAAAATTAACCAACTAAGGTGGGAAGTTCTGGAACATCCACCTTACAACTCCGACTTAGCCCCTAGCGATTCCCACATTTTTGGTCCACTGAAAACCCACCTTGGTGAGAGACATTTCGCGAATGACGCCGAAGTTGAATGTGAAGTGAACACGTGGTTTAGAAAACAGAGCAAGCAGTTCTATGCAGCTGGTTTGGGAGGACTGATAAAACGATGGGATAAGTACATCAATAACTGTCACAAACTGTCATTTACTGATAGAAATTATGTTGAGTAATAAAGGGACAATGTATGTATACAAATAAACTGGTTTCAAGTTGTTATCATATTTAGTTATTTTTCTACAGCTATTTGTGACTTCTTATTGACTTCCCCTCGTAGTAGCGCTGTTTGTCAGGACTGCTGTCTGTTCCACTTGCCACATCTGACTGTGAGGAACATTTTGTGTGATATTCACCATTACAGGAACGGAATATTATGAGGTGACGCTTTGCCGTGACGTTGGACCCGCGACTAACGAATAACAAACGCTTTATGAGCCAGTTTTTTTTTTCGATGTTCGGATTTGTAGAACATCATTATTTTTCTATTTCGTATTCCACGATATTGTAAGCACTAGTCTGTGTCAGTTTTGTCCAAAAACTCCGATTTTCTTCTTCAGTGGTTGAGGGGTGATCCACGACTCACATTTGTAATTACCTAATTGGCTTGATCACATGGAACAACCGGGACACGAACACAAGCCTGATCTAGGATTGGTGATTGTGTGAGGTGGCAAACATTATCATTAACTTATATCAGCATTGCGTATGCCGATGATAACGGCGAGGATGATGATAGTGAAGATATCAGTGAGGATGTTGATAGTGAAGATATCAGTGAGGATGATGATAGTGAAGATATCAGTGAGGATGATGATAGTGAAGATATCAGTGAGGATGATGATGATCAAGATGCCGGTGATGATGATGATGATGACTGTGATGCTAATGAAGATAATAATGATGATGGTGGTAATGAAGATGATTATGATAATGATGATAATGATGATGACTATATTGGAATGGTGTCCCACATATTTTACCACTTTACTTTATGTATACACATATTTAACATACAGCTGCGAATCTTGGACAATTAGTAAGCAAGCGAAAATACTCCATGGAAGCTTTGGAGATGTGATTTTATAGAAGAATGCTGACAATTAATTGGACAGCGAAAATGAGCAATCTGGACATTGTGAGGGAAGCTGAGTTGCAAAGACATCTTATCAAACATCATAAAGAAGCAGTCATCATGTTTTGACCACGTTATGAGAAGACACAAACTGGAGCATGCTGTGACAACAGGAAAAATTTGTGGAAGGAGATGAGACAGTATGGAAAATGACTTTCGCAAATCGCCCAAGCTTACCGGGAGAACATGAACTGGAATATTTTTGAAACGGAAAGTTCAAGGACGAGGAATGTTTTAAAAATATTAAGAGGTTGAGCGGGAGTGCATTGCTGAATAGCGGCAAGGCCACCTTCCATTGTTAAATAGTAGTTTCTCAGGGAGAGGAGTGCCGGATGTAATCTACACTTTGGGTTCAAGCTGTCAGGTGGACAATGGGGAACTTTGGAGGCAGCATAAATTATGAGTACAGGCGGCATTGGAAGAGACCTTGGCTGTCAGAAGGGAACGCCATACTCCGAATTTATGGCAGCGGGAAGAGTACATAAACTCAGGGCCATGAACTCGGCCGTGACCCCAGAAGCAATGTTGATTTGGGTTAATGATAGGATGCAGAGTGAGTATGCAAATTAATCGGGGTACGCGAGGTACGGATTGGAGGACCTTCGCGGGATGAGAGAGGGAGAGAGAGAGAGAGAGAGAGAGAGAGAGAGAGAGAGAGAGAGAGAGAGAGAGAGAGAGAATGGTCACGTGATTCCAGAAAGGCGCCAACTCGAGAAGTGATATATACTTTAGGATCCAGTCAATTTGGACAGTGTGGAACGAGCAAGAGTACGGTTTAGCAACAGGGCCGAGTGGGCCAAGGGCTGGGCGATCGCCCAGACCAGGAGGTATGAGTTTGGAACTTCAGCGAAGGTGATGTCCATATCCCGGGCTGTTGAGTGTCTCTGAAGATGGAAAGGCGGTATTAAAGACGGAAAAGATGCACATATCACAGTTTCGTCTGGACCGCCGAAGACAAGCAGATGGTCAAGGATCTGTGAACCATTTATTCCAGGTAGATAAACCTGATGGAGTGGAACGCAAATTCCGAGGATCACAAAATGACGTGCAAGCCATTTGAGAGGGACTGTTGGCTAAGGAAACCGCTCATTAGTTGCAGATGATGGCTAACGTCAGATAGGACAACCACTAGCCGGAGACACTGCGATCGGAATCACACAGGAGACTAAGGTCGAACGGGATCACACAGGAGACTAATGTCAAACATGGTTGGAAAACGTCTGGCGGGATCCACGACAAACGAGAGGTTGAAGAGAGCAATTATATTTCAACTATGAAACCCAGAAGGACAACGGGACAGCAGAAGCTGAATGTAAGTTGACGTAAGATTTAGACCTAATTAGTATGATTTAAAATATTCGCTATATTATAATAAGGTATCTTAGTTTAGAAAGCTATAGCAAACTACCGTAGGTGAACTTCTCGCGTAATCATGAACGACCGAATCTAACTGGCCAGCTAACTATAATAGCAGTCTAAACAAGGAAGCATTGGCAAGCTACTGAACGTTAGCCCGCTAAAGAATTATCGGACGGAAGCCTACAGCGAGAATATAAACACGATTGAAACTAGCAGACGAGAAGCGATCACTAGGTCAACCAGACAATACAAAACAGGTGGACGGGCCACGACAGGCTAGAAACGACGGTACGGGATGGAATATGTGTCTTTTGTTCGCTAGACGGAGGTGGAAGGAGGTCGCATTTCTGTTGCTGTGTAGTTGAGACGGCGAAAGATGGCCTTGCGAGGTTTAGGCGGTGAGTTCGGATCTACACAAAAAGCAGGGGAGATGGCTTAAAGGATTGTTCAGAAGTATTAGGCAGCGCGTCGGGAAATAGGCGGTAATAACGTTGGTTAAATATAAATAGACGATAAATTACTGTGTTTAAAATGCTGTTGTTAATTTATGTTATGGCTATACATAATGGTGATGTTGCTGATAAGGCTTAATACTAGCATAGATAGAGAAGCGATAGATGTTAGGGACTTTGTAGGTAGTGAAAGACTAAGGTTTATTTTGACATAACACTCACGGGTATTGTTTTATAATGTTTCAGGCATTGCCTGGGTAAACTGGAGATAGCCAAGCGTACCGGGCATATCTGAATAAACAGATATTCATCTGAACAAAATGGCCCCTGGGTATTCGGACTATGTAAATGGGCCACTTATATTCCTGCGAGGCAGACAAAAGGCCGGTGGAAATCCTAGCTTTAGTTCTTTGCTTCATGCGGTTAGTGGGTGGTTGTAAGTAGTATTTCCCTAACATCCGGTTGCATAGTCTATTATATTATCTATCTCTCCCTTGTGAGGTCGTGCAGTATTGTATTATTAGAGTTGATTATGCATTATGTGTCTGCAATGCATGTACTGGTTACTCTATGCGATTATGTGTAAATTGTCACTCTGTTACTGTTCAGAAGGAAATAAATATATGTGTGAGTTGCCTTTTATTTCGACTTGTCAGTCTGAGATTGTGTAGATTTGAGTAGTTTAGAGACATTGTGAGGTGGGCTGTACATCTCTTCTATAACCTAACATACACCGCGAGACATTGATGGTGCAATAGTATAATTAACTATTGTTCTCACGCGGAGACACGGACCTAAATCTGTCGTATCCCTTACTCTCATCCTCTTTCTCCTTCTCTCTCTCTCTCTCTCTCTCTCTCTCACTCTCCCTCTTTCCTTATTATCAAAGATAGTGCGTTGTAGGCAACTGAGGAACGAACTTTTAGGCTTCACACTATTTATATCGTTTCCCTCAATCCCCTCTTCTTTCTCTCCTCTCTTTTCCCCTTTTCTCCCTCTCTCTTCTCCTCTTCTTTTCTCTCTGTCACAGAGAGATAGAGGAAGACAGCGTGAGAAAATTTTTGACAGTCTTGTGTGATGGCTCGGAAGGGTGTCAACACATAAAGTAATCCATGACGTCGGAAATCACTATTTGTGAAGGGGCATGATCACCCACGCCAGCCGGCAAGGCACTGGATGATGATGACTTTATGTTTTACATCTTTCAGTATAATATTTTACATCAATCAACGTTGCGTCTGCCTTTGTCTTGTTATCTGCTACAGTAATTTAAGAATCAGAGCAGAATGGTGGTTAGCTTCCTCACCTACCAGCTGGTTGACCTAAGTTTAATCCCTCGATGCTGGCGATGATTATTCCCACCATTTGTCTTGTGCAGTCTTTCAGGATTCTTCAGTTGTGTAAGCAGTTGTAAGTAATGTTTTTATGACCGTACATGACATAACGTAACATAATGCAACATAACATAACTTAACATAACATAACTTAAGTCAACATGACATAACATAACAACATCGCGTTATGTAACATAACACAACATAACATAACAACATAACATAATATATAACAACATAACAGAACATAAGTAGTGTAACATAACACACAGAAACATAACGTAACATAACATACTCGTAACATACCGTAAAATAACCACATTTTTTTTTGCATATCCTTTACAGGTCATCGCTGTTAACACCAGCATCTTTCAGCTGTATGTTGATTTCTTGGCAAGATTACGCTCAGTAGTCTGCCATTAAATAACCACATACCATAATATAATAACATAACATAACAACATAACATAACACAACACAACAGCATAACATAACAACATAACATAACACAAAACAACAAGATAACATAACATATGCAACGTAACATAACATACAGAAACATAACGTAAAATAAATAACATGCTCGTAACATAAAGTAACATAACAACATAACGTAACATAAGTAGAGTAACATAGCATAAATAAACGTAACGTAACATAACATAACATAACGCAACATGGCATAACATAACATAACAAAACTTAACGCAATAACATAACATAACATTTTAAGATAACATAACATGGCATGACATAACTTAATAACATAACATATTAACATAACACAACAATACCCGCAATAATTCAAGACAATGAAAACCCACAGTGACATCAACTTTGAAGGCTCACTTAGAAGTCGTCGAAGCCTTGGTTTATTCCTCTCGTCAGAGCAGTGAACTTCGTCTGCCAGTCTCGCACTCTTTCAAGTGTCCCGGGAACTATAATTTACTTGTCTCGAGCCTTCCCAGACTGACAATTTCCCCTGCATTAATTTGATCAAGCAGACAGCACTTTTACTTGCTAACGTGTTTGTTGTCAGCATAATCTGCTGTTATTTCTGTGCAGTCCGCGGATAAACGCCCGCCTGACATGCAGAGATTATTATGTATTTTTTATGCAACCGAACAAGTACTTCTTTAGCGTTTCATCCTTGTTTATTTGCACTGTTTAACCCTTGTTAGCATTTAGGATTAAAGCCAGGCTGATTTCATAGCGAATTTCAAAATTATAATGGCGTTGTTTGAATAAGTCCAATTCGTTTCTTCAAATTCTGAATTTCTCATGGGATAAATTGTGTCCATATTTCATAAATGCGGGTTCATTGGGGACTGCAGGCTTGGCTAGTTTGATAATTGAGTCTTGCTGGCCGTGCGTCGAAGTCGATTTTTTACTTCAAGGAGAGGGCAGTCGTGTTTGGAAAAGGCAGGGTTTGAATCCCAAATTTTTATATTGTTTACAGTGTAGTATAGTTTCATCTGCTTTCTTGATCTTATAAGAGTGCCAATTTCTTTATCTTATAAGGGTGTCCGTTTATTTATACCCGTGGTTTTATTTCTTATAGTAACTTCTATATTTCGACTCTGTTAGTAATTTAATTTGATAATATTAATGTATTAAAGAAAGGAGGGGAAGGGGGAGGGGCTGGGGAATGGGGAGGGGGGAATTGTATGTCCTTTGGAGGACGGTAAGAGCAAGCACTTTTTCAATTTGGTTGTTTGTGATTTTTGCGTAGGAAAAGGAAGTGTAGGAAGGTGTAGTATTACCAGTGTCCATTGCCACCAGGAGAACCCACTCCGACTTTAGAGGTACTTGTAATTTACGTCCCCAAGTCAAGGACGAGAAGTCAACATTTTAGTAAAACTGCTCGGTGTTGAACCCCTCACCTCGGCATCAGCGCACCGGATGTTTAAGAACGCGCGTTTATTGCCTTCACATTGTGTAGACCTGAGAGTAGGGAGGGATAGGCGGCCAATCTCTCCCATACTTTGACAAGCGACGAGCCCCGGCGTCCAACTTCCGCCCGACCACGTTCATAATACAGTACAAACCCCTTAAGGCGATCTCGGATGTGGCGAAATTGTATTGTGAAGAGCAATATTGTATTGTACGATGTAAATGCATTACTGTATAATTAAACTCTTATAAGAGGAATTTCTGATAAGAAGAACTATTTTTGGGTCCCAGCTGAGCTCGTCTTATTAAGTCTGCACTCTATTCTCAGCACAGACCGCCATCAACTTCGCTAGCACGCATGCCCTCAAGCAGCTATCGTAGGCTTATTCCCGAACGAATGGGATTTTACAATTGTTCTGCGGGTTGAGGTAACCAGTGTCGTCAACCCTCCACATTTGCCCCCTACGACATGCATGCCCAGGTTCGTTGGACGGAAAGAAGAACAAACATCTACCCAACAAGAATTGAAAAATGACGATCGGTTATTCAGACAAACAAAAATCTAGGAGATGACACATTCTTTTGCGTTTAAAAGGACAGGAAAGTCTAGGTAAGATCTCTATGGAGAGAAGTGTACCTTGGAGGCGCAGAAGAGAAAGACCACAACGTAGATGGATTAAAGACATCCAGTGATGTGGATTTGGTATATGGTGCTGATCCCATATTGTTCCTAGACAATTCGCTACTCTGTGACATGGTCACTAACACACCGGCCGCCTTTACCATCCAAGAGATTTTCTGGTACACATTTAGGGCTGGGTCGACCTGGGAGCCTAGCACAATTTTTTACATTCGAATCCGCGCAACTAAACCAAAGGATGAGTCCTTCTCAGGACTAAACCCACTCAAAACATACGAGCTAGGAGCCAGCACTGACAAATGGCAAACCAGGGAGAAAAGGACACGAAGGAGAACCCGCCGGCCAAACACCCAGCTGACGTCACAGGTATAAGCTCTGCTATACCGAAAAGTGACACTGAAG